>WEIT01040298.1:133776-233526 GCA_013389985.1 Dryoscopus gambensis | reverse complement strand
CATCTCCAGTGCATCAGTAATTACAGGATATGCCTGGAGATGTTCTACCATTGGCACATGATTTGCTTGGGACATTATCTCATCCAAAACATCTATCCAAAAGTCACGATCAAAAATTGAGTTCCGAGAAATATCAAAGAAGTTGGTAAAGAGCCAGTTAAAAAATTTCGCCCATTCTTCCTCAGTAAGAATTATGTGTTGCTTGTTTTGTTGTCCAAGGGCTTTCATTTCTAGATATATTTCCCGCTGTGGTTTAGACAACCACAACTCCCAAGAAATATTCATATTAGAAGGATTTTTACTCACTATAGTCCTGGGTTTGTTAGCTGTGGATCTTGATTTCTTCTTACACTCTTGTGGTCTCCAGTCTTGTGGTCTCCAGGGATCACGTCTCAGTGGGACCTCCATTTGCTGCGGTGCGGTTCTGCACCCCTTCCGGGGACCGCTTAATCCATCAAAGAAATCAAGAAGTCTCATCTTTGTAGATGTTTCAGCAGATTTTATTTCATGGCCACATGGTCTGGAGCCAGCACACAGACCGGACTCTGCACACAGACTGATCCAAGTCACGAGACGACCCAGCATTCCCCTCTGCGGGGGGACACCAACCCACCAACCAGAACGCACAAGTGGGGCACATGTAACCAGGGGCAGATGCTGGGGCAGGGGAGACCCCGTCCCAGATCCCGCATTCACCCTAGGGCTCTCCCTCCCCCAGGGGAACGGGGGGAGGGAAACCCAACATCTCCTGATTTTATGTGTGACACTACGAACTCCCCTGAATGACAATATGTACTCTTCTGAAAGGCCCTTTCATGTTTTGGAGTGAGCTGGTCTTTTTGCTGGATGTGCATCCGTAGAGCAGCGAGTGAGCAACTTGGCGAGGTGAATTTTGAGGTAATTCACAGTTTCTCTTCCTTCTTGAGGGAAAATCTCAGTGGCCAACTATCCCAGTTCGTGTGGTTTTGGTGACTGGTCTTGTTTGCAAGCTACTTCTCCTGCAGGCTGAGGCAAACAAATACATAAGATGAAGAATACAGAGGAAAAGAGAATGGCCAAATTAATCTTATAAAATACAAGCTAATATAGCTGTCAAAGGCACCAGATTGCAAAAAATCTCTGGTGATAATTTTGAATATATGCCATTGTTGTGCCGGTATTTATATTTCTCAGAGTAAAAAAGCATGCTGCTGCAGAGGGTTCTTTTGCTAAAACCCCAAGTGCACCAGTACTTCACTTAAACCAGCACCCACTATCAGTACCGTGGCTTCACTGTTTCAGTTGCACAATCTGACCATAACTGATTGCATGGAGTTATTTGAAATGCAGCTTTTCCTGCTGCCAATTACTTTGTTTACTGCTTGTGAGTAAACAATAATGCCTCCCCTCACGGGCATAAAGGCAGATTAACAGCAGTAATTACTAAGCAGATGTCTGCAAGTGAGTTCCCAGTTCTTAGAGGCAGATTATCTTCTGCACTGGCATAAGGAAAAGAGATTCTAAGCAGGTGCTGCTGCCATCCCACAAATGATGTGAGCACTGTGGGGCTCAGCAGAGGGCTGCATAGGTCCTGAACTGGCATCTGCAGGGTGATAATCATAGATCTACTTGAAATCAGTGCTGAGAGTTGTTTGGCATTTAATTCCTAAAAGTGACCACAAGTGACTGAACAGCCCTCAATGCTACCCAGACTTGTTTCCTGTTGGTTTTTCTGTTACCAAGAAATCTAAGGCTGTGCTTTCAAGAGAGCTCAACACCTAGACTGAGAGCTTGTGTTTCCCAATAGCTCTTTTCCCACTGAATTGCCTGAAAGGTGCACTCAGCACTAAGTACTGAGCTTATTTAGCTTTGAAGTTGAGAGGGGGGTCTTTACTAATCTAGTTGTACTGCCAGGACTCAAATATGTTCAGAGCAGCCCTTTGGTGCCTTTGAAGCCTCTCCTGGCATATACTGTTTTTCAGCTGAACAATCACTTTGCAGCCCATCCAGAAAAGCCACTACTGGCTTTTGGCTTGTGGCAAGAGCTTGCCAGTATGTGAGGGCGTGTGTACATGCAAAGAGATACAGCTGTGTCCTGGTTCATTGGGCACTTTCAAATCAGTTGTCTGGATTTCAGAGGCCAGCCTGTTGAAGCTAAGAGACAAGATAGAGACCTGGTTTTCTTTGTGTGGACAAGTCATGGCACTGCCTCCGTTCCTCTGCTGAAAAAGAACGCCTCTGCATGCCAGAGCAGGGCGTGGTGACCAGGTGTCTCAAAGGAAGGCAGAGACTGTCTGTTTCTCCCAGCATCGCTGAACAAGCTGATATGGGATGGGTTCGTTTCCATAAGCAGGGCACACTCTTCTACTGCAGTGAAATAGTTTTGCACTTGGTATTGAATCACTCTCAGACCCATCTCATAAACTGCTGACTGTTTTGCTCAAGAGGCCTTTGTTTTGGTGAGCCCCCGGGACTCATGTGAACATATGCAAACCCTGCATTTGGTTCTGACTGCCAGTTTGATGGAGAAAAACTGGGAAATCTAACCTTGATTTATGATTGATGTATTTTTAAAAAGGAGTCAAAAAGCAGATTAAAAAGGCATTTAGAGTGTATTGGGTTTGAGCTATTTCAAAGGTAATCTCCTACCCATAGGGAGCTTGATTATTTTCCAATATCTGAGGTTTGCTATCTCATTAGTGGGTGACGACAGAAGCCGTTGTTCCTCCTGCAGGCCCCGTTTCCGTCTGAGAGCCGTGCAGAGATTAGAGCTCTGCAGGCTGTGCTTTGCAGCCCTGCAGGAACCAGCCAAAGGCTGTTATCTTTAGACAAATGCAGATAGCAGGCCTGGAGGGGAGGTACTCAGATAATGTTCGAGGGGCTGCCACAATGGAGATTTTTCTGGGAAGTGTGACCGAACTCTGAAAGTTCGTTCAGAGAATAGCCCTGTGTACACGTTAGGAATTGCAAAGTGGAGAAATCTCCACACTTAAAGATACTCTTTTCCTTAAAAACACAAGCCCCTGAGTTAATTTTTGTGCCATGAAAACTACCCTGGGGACATGGCCCACAGCAACACTACCTATTGATGTGGGCCATCCTACTTCCATCTGCCATTTCTGTTGTCCATGTCTTTATGGGCTTGATCCTACAAATCTTACCAGTGAATTCAATGGGGCATTTTATCTTTCAGTCCCACAGACACAGAGCTGTCCATAGAACTGTCCAACTAGCCTGGCTGACTGTACTTCACAGGATCTCTGTGCCCATACAGGTGGCAAGAAGCTTTGGCTGGAGGCTACAGAACATTTATTTAAAGGATTTTCTGCACATATGCACATTTTGTAATGGTTAGAGTTGTAAAAGTGAAACTTTCATATTTGACAACTATATTTTTGAATGGTGAAAGAGAGATGAGGTATGTCAAGAGAAAGGACAAGGAATGTAGCAGTTGTCCGGAGAAATTAGTAAGCCATAAAAATCTCAGCAGTCCTGAGTGAAACTGAAACACAGACAAAAAGGCAGATGAAAATATGTTGGATAATGCTCCAATGGTGTTGCACCAACCACAAAAGAAGATGCTAACCCATTGTTTTTCCAGTTATACTGATAGCACAAGGTATTACAAACTCTTGCAATATTATCGTTAGTCTCCTGCTGCTTGGCAGATTCTTTAATTACTAGATTCTTTGGCCATCTGTTTATTCAGGAATTTCTGTTTTATGTTTTTAAAAAAGCACCTCTGATAGAGCAAGACAGTTGCACCCTTGCACCCTTCAGAAACAAATTGACAAAATGCAGTTTTATTTCATTAACCATTCTTTTCATTTCTTTATTCATCAACTGTAGAACACAATTTTTTTGCCAAGCCTTTTTTTCTCCTCATAATTGCTTTGTTTCAAGTCCTGAGTTTGTGGTGTTTGGACTGGCAATAGCCAACAAATGCAGCTTGTTTCTGTTTGGGTGTCTGCAGGTGTTTTTTGTAGTGTTCATCCATGGGCTTTGAGCAGCCTGGTCTAGTGGAAATTGTCCCTGTCCATGGCAGGAGGGTTGGAATGAAATGATCCTCGAGGTCCCTTTTAGCCCAAGCCATTCTATGATTATTTCTCTCGCTATAAGAACGACCCTAATGTCCTGTCAATGTCAATAGCTCAGCTCGGTGCCAGCTGCAGGGATTTTTCCATGCTGGATATTGCTGCCATGCAGGCAGCCTTTCCAGTCAGCAGACAAGCCCTTTCCATTATAAGGCAAGCTGTGGATATTCAGGTGCAAAACCTTCTCCTCTCAGCCTAACAACTCCAAGAGGCCTTAAATCTCACCGGAGCTGGCTCCTCATGCTATATTAAGTCTTGTCTTTCCAAATTTAGGGTTCCTGGTGGGACGAGGGAGATAATGTTGGTGTTTATGGGAGCAGACGGGAAAGTAAAGCCATCCGTCTGGGAAGCCGCCTCAGCGCCTCGAAGCGTAGGTGAGGCAACACCAGCGCTGCGGAGGCAGAGGTAGGAAATTACTCAAGGTGTTTTGTGCTGGGAACAACAACGGTAGCTTAAAATGCTCTGTGGCTTTTATTTTCCCTCTGCAGTAGAGGGAAAGAAGCACAAGAATAACCCACGAGGAGGTAGAGTCTGGAAAAAGCCCCCAGCTTCCCGCGCCCGTGCGGGAAAGCGCCCACCTCCCTGTCCTCCACTTTGCCCCCGGCTCCGCCTGACCCTGTGGGACTCCGCGGGNCGGAGAGAGTGTCCGCGGTGGTGCTGCTGCTGGCGGCGGCCCTGCTCTTCTTCGCCAGCGCCGTGCGAGGCAGCGAGATCCGCCCGCGGCTGCTGGGCGCCCCGCAGACCATCGAGGACCCCGAGAACGATGAGGGGCTGGAGCGGGCTCTGCAGTTCGCCATGACGGCGTACAACAGGGCCAGCAACGACATGTACTCCAGCCGGGTGGTGCGGATCATCAGCGCCAAGAGGCAGGTGAGCGACCCGCGGGGCGGCACGCTCTGTTAGGGGGGCTGGGAATGAGGCCGGTCGGATTCCTTTGGAGAAGGGCAGACGGCGGGCCTGAGGGCCTCTGCAGGCTGTCTGGTTTTTTCCCACAGAAGGGGATTAAAAGCCTTTTTTTATATCTTGGCTTCTCTCAGTCTGAGTGACCTTGAGTGCAGCGCGCAATGGAAGGAGCCAGTGGCTTCCCTGCGCTGCCCATGAGTTAACACATGTCTCTGTTTATTGCTAAGGAAGCTGCTTTGAGAGACATGTTTACTTGGATTTTGTTTCCTGTTTCTGAGGGGGTGCCAAGTGCCTCTTTCGTGGAGATTGCCACATACAATTCCCTCTGTACTTTCGGAGTCTGTTTTCCATCATGTAACAGGAACACTGCCTGCCTCTCTGCCAGGCTTCTCTCGGCAGAGAGCCCTTCTCCGTGTGCTGTGAGTAAAGTTGCCTCTGCCGACTTGTCTTGTTGCAGATCGTGGCTGGAGTCAAGTACATAATGGAAGTGGAGATTGCCCGGACCACCTGCACAAAGCCAGCAACTGATATCCAGCACTGTGCTTTCCATGAGGAGCCCCACATGGCCAGGGTAGGCTCCAGGGCACAGCCTGCCGACCCCCCCAGTTCCCAACCCATCCCACTGGCTGGCTCAGTACAGATGGCTGTGGTCAGTGCCCCTGTCTGCCTCAGCCAGCATCAGAGGCCTTATGCCTTTATCCTTGACAAGGCAAAGCGAGTTCTGCCCTTGCAGAACTTGTCTTGCCAGTTGATGTCAGAGAAGGCAGGGCCTTTTGGCTGTTTTGTAAGTGGAGCTCCAGCTGGAGCACTGCGTGTGTCTCAGTTCTCTTAAGAAGTAGTCATGGTCTGGATCAGAAGGATATGTGGAGGAAACTCCACTAAGCCTACAGGCCTTGTGGCTCTCAGTGCAGGGTACTCAGTCCCCTTAAAATTCTCATCTCTTCTTTCCCATGTTTATGGTGATGTAAACATGCTTAGCATGCTTTCCTGTGGGACTTGTATTGCTGTGAATAGAGCTTTGGGCAAAGCACTGCCCAAAAGAAGCAGATCACCCCACCTCTCTGTGCCCACCAAGCTGTTACACAGGTATTTTGTAATGAGTAATTGAGCTTTTTGGGTGGGAACACCAAGTTTGTCTGCCATGATCTGGCCTGAGTTTTTCCAGAGTGCTTCATTGCTTCTGTTGATGGCAGCGATGGGCTGTATGTGCCCTTTGTTCCTGCACATATGAGGGGTGTAGCTGCACATAAGAGAAACACAAAGCTGGTGGGTACCATTATAGCAACTGCAATGATTTGACACAGGTACACGTGGCTTAGCTGTGCCTGTGGGCTTATGTTGGAGTATTATCTGTGCTGAAAGCTTTCCTCTGTGAATGGATAAGGGGGATAATCTAATCCTCAGCAGTGCTGACTGCTCAGCTTTATTTCTTAGGGTTTATTTAAGAGATGTGACTTGCTCTGAGCACTGGAGTGCTGCTCCAGAATACTTGTCTGGAGAGGGCAAATCTAGAGAGCCACAGGAGTGTAGAACAGTGGTAAATAACACTGTTTCATGCTCCTATCCTGATAACCACTTTTTTCTTTCTCTCCTTAGCACACCATTTGCAACTTTGTTGTGTTGACTGTTCCTTGGAGAAACCAAGTGGAGCTGCTGGAGAGCAAGTGCCATTAAGCCTACCTGGTTTCCAGCAGAGACCAGCAACCAGTTGTTCAGATTCAAAAGAAAGAGGCAATAACACAAATTGAGATGGGCTTTATCACCGCCTGTAACTTGGCTACTGACGTATGCTTGTGCTATGCAAATTAAACCATGTAACTTCACTTTTAAAGCACAGTATGATCTCAACTTTTTCTTCTTTGAAATTATTATTTTAGAGCAGCTGTTTTGGTCTTTTTACAGCTTTCCCAATGAATTCACTACAGCATCAGAATTCTTATTAAAACCCCTTGGTATCCATGTTAAATGACTACTGTAAACATAAAAACTTAATTAATAATTGCCATGATGTGTGGTTTTATTTAATCATGTGCTGTCTTGGAGGGAGGGTTTGCTTTTATTTGTCACCTATGCTATCCTGCCCAAAGAATGGGATGAGAAGGAGTATGGGGCTCTGATCACAGAGGAAACAAGCCATGCCTCTTTGTCCCTTAACCTGGCCTCTGGTTTTGATTAAGAGATGGAAGCCTTAGCTATTTTCACTGAAGGAACTCTGCTTTGGAAAACTCTTGATCTTGGGAAGATTAGCTGAAGCTGGTCCTGAGACTGTACTAGTTTTGGGTCCTGGTTGCTGTACTGTTCTGTTGTAAGGCTTTAAGGGAGGAGCAGCATCCCCTTGAAAACATTACATTTTCAGGTAATAGAGGAAGGTACCAGATCAAGAGAGAGGCTGGGGAGTGGGTAAAGGTTCTGGGGGTGCTTCTTGTTTTTTCCACAGTCCTGATAAAGTAGGAAATGCTCTATCTTGTGTCTTAGCTTTTCTGTGTTTTGAAGTAAGCCTTTTCCTTTTGGTGTAAGTCTCACCCACAGATACAGTGAGTCCAGCTCCTTGGGAGTGCATTTCTGTGGGTTGTTCTTCCTCCGAAGGGAAATGCCACTTCCCATCATTCCCGGGCTTGCCGAGCTTGCAGTGAACATTAGGCAACATCTTGATTTGTGGTGTTGGGAGGATGAGCTGGTTGCCTGACCCCAGAGATCCACATCTGGGTTGCGCTCAGATCCAAGAGGAGTAAATCCCCATTTTCCCTCCTCATCACTATTCACAGTTCTCTGCATGAAGGTGTTTTTTTTCTTGCCAGCCAGGTCAGTGACTCTGCATGTTTCTATCTGCTGACCCTGGAAATCCTGGGTCAAGCTGCTCAGGTGCCCTCACTTGTCCTTCTCTAAGTCCTCAGTTCATATGTGCTTATTCCTTGGCTTCCATCTCTACAAGCACAACGCAGCAGTGAACGGGTTCCCTCATGCTTTAGGTGAGTTTGCCTCCGTTACTCTTTTATCCCCTTGGCTTGAGGATGAGTAATTGCACAGGTCTCCTTAGAAAAGTCTAGGCAAGAAATGAAGGAGCAGATGGACATAATGAGGCATTTCCAGCGCTTTGTCGTATTTATTAACCATCAGCTCAGAACAGCATGTGGGAAAAAGAGTGGCTGGGCCAGAGAAGATGAGAGTTGGAGTGTTAGGAGCTCCTGAATCCGAAGGTGTTGCGTTTTCCTGTTGAAATGCCAGCGACTAAGGGCGTGAATGAATGGCACAGATTACCCCACACTCACAAGCTGCTGAGTGTCAGCCTTGGTGATTATCCCTGTGTGCTCTGCACCTGGAGAAGTGCCAAAAAGGCCTGACCTAATTTAAACACCTTCCGCTGTGGGCTGTGTTACTTTGCATTTGCAACAGGCTAAGAGCATTAGTGGAAGTTCCCCTGCCAAGAGCATTTTGCTTCTCAGGTCTTTCTGCTTGGCTGTCTGGCTGGCAGGGACTGGGCCAGCTGAACACTGAGCCCTCATTTGTTAGCTGCATTCTCTGCCTGACTTTTTCAAATGTTGGTGTCGGATGTGAACAGGGAAGCGCTTGTTTCACGTAATCTCTTGCTTTGCTTTGCTTGCATCTGAGGGATCAATTCTGGGGACATTCTTTCTGAAACTTAGTGGGGTCAGAGCTTTGCTACTGCTACAGAACCCAAGGCTTTTTCTTGGCTCTGGTTCTCAGGGACAGATTTAGGGCCAAGCATGGCTGGAATGTAGCTCTCCTTAGCACTGCCTGCACTTGCAGGCCTCTGCTCACATGGACTTGTGGCTCCCAGCTCCTGGGCTGTAATTCCATGCTCATGCTGCTCCCTGGGTTGTGGCCCTGCAGGGTTTTTCTGAGATTCTTGAAGCTGTATCAGCATTCCTGCCAGGTATGGACACTTCCCTGTCCACACAGCGGAGATTGCAATTTCCTGCAATTATGGAAGGAAATGACCATGTGAGGATTTGGGTCACCCTGCAGCCCTCAGTCTGGGCCACCCAGTGCTGTTGCTGATGTGTATGGGCTCAGTGTACACAATATTCCTTAGCCTAAGACGTGGAGACCTGTCAGTGAGTGTTTAAAGGTGTTTGGTTGGTTGTATCCATTGTTAACATTCAATGTCTTAGAATCCCTAGCATGGATCCCTCAGAAGGTCAAATTTACCCATCAAACACACATCCAGTTTTGAATCTTGGTGCTTTATCTCTTGACAGGGGAGAGGGAAGACTTGTGTCCCTTTCCTTCTGGGATGCAGTGGTCACCTGGAGATTGTTTCTGCAGGGTCAAGCAGGGAAGTGTCCTAATCTGGGTCGCTGCTGGCAGTGCTGAGCCTTTCCATGACTTATTTCACCCAGCTTTGGTGGCGGCCTGCAGGTGAGAAGGTGGAAGGGCAGGTGCCCGTTTCTCCTCTCTGGGCAGCATAGTCCCAGCTGGGCAAGGAAGGGTGAAGAGGACTCTTCCTGGGTGAGAAAAGCAGCAAACCTGCAGGCTCCACAGTGCAAATCCTTTATGAGTGTCTCCCTGCTGACCTTCTGGCATGGGTCATGGCTCACTGGGACAGCAGACCCTGGGGCAGGACCTAGGGCTTGAGATGAGACATGCTGAAGCCTCTCTTCTGTGTCATCGCTCACCCACATGGCATTGCCTAAGCTCTGTGAGCTGGTGGGCTCCTGCTGGTAGGATTTTGCAGCAGGGAAGAAAAGGAGAAGCTCAGCTGCTCATCCCTGTGATAAGCTGGTGGATGAGTCTTGGGGTGTGTGCTGGACACTATTTTTAAGCTTTCTGGAGGCAGAGGTGGGTGTGTGTGAGCATGGGGCTGATGATGGGGAAAACCTTTCCCTGTTTCCAGCTGGAGGAAAACCCCCAGTGGCTCACGATGCCCTCGCTGTACCATGCCGTGCTGGGAGGCACTGTCCTCTCTTCCCCATGAGCTGGGAAATGTCATACCTTGTGCCCTGCCAACTCCACCACTTCTCACCACCCAGCTATGGAAAAAACTGGGACTCAGGCCAGGTTGGGGAATGGATTTTGTATCTTGAGTATAAAAGCTAGCAAGAGAAGAGTTGTTTCAGGTGAAATAGTGATGCTTGCACTAAGTGTGCCCCTCTTCCTTGTCCTAGGTGAAGTCTCTCCATCTGTACAGGTGAGTAGTGAGTTTATTTCCCTTCTTGTGGGGCCAAGGAGGGAAGCCCTGACATCCCTGGAGGAAAATTACCATCTCCAAGTGCCAGAACTGCCTAAAAGCAGGAGGAGGCTGGAGAAAGGATGGGCTGGGCTTTAAGGGTGACTTTGGTTCACAAATGCATCCATGCAGCTCTGAGCATGTCCAGAGGAGAAGGGGCACCAGAGCCAGTGGGAAAGATGCTCTTCAGATACCACATTGCAGCTCACCTGGGTGACATTGGATGTATCAAGCTCCATCTGTGCAGAGGCATAATTTGGTGAGCTTAGGGGTCACAGAGCTGGTTCCACAAGGGATATATGGGAACTCTTCAGGAACAGGCTTCTCTCAAGATGAGCCATACCCTATAAAATGAAATTAGTTTTGGGCCTCTGAGCATGGCTTGGCTGGGCAGGTTGGCTAATTACACTGACCTTCCCTTGATAAAACCCATGGGACTGGTTAAGATGACTACAGGTTTTTAATTACCTCCTTTTCCTCACCGAACAGCAGGTCTTTTCACTGCTTTCTGTGTTAGCCAGATAACATAGATGGAAATGTTTTTCCTATTTAATCTGACATTTTCAGTGTCTGCTGCACACCCCAGATGGTTCAGTGAAAATTATTTCTTCTCTGAGATGCTGAGAGAGTAATGAAACATGATGTTTCTACAGCTCTGACACGCTTTTTGCCCAGCTGCTTGCATGAACAAAACTGTCTGGGATCTCAGTTTGATGGGAAATTGGAGAACTGGCAAGAAACTTATTTGCTCTGTGCTCTTGTAAACTACTTTTCACTTGTAGGAAATGCTTCCTGCAGATGCTTGTGATGGGAAAGCAAGGAATTCAGGTATTAGAGGAAAAGAGCACAGGCACGCTCTGTTGGATTCACCAGGGAAGAGATGTGGCTGCTGGAAACCAAATTTTCCACCTGGTCACAGAGTGTCAGCTCAGTATTAACTGCAGAGCTTCTCAGCTGATAATGGGGGGAAAGGTGGGAGGAAAAATGCCTGACAGGTTTTTCAGATGCTCCACTGAGCATCCTCCATCTATCAACAGAGCCAGTTCGATCAGAAAATAGTGAGAGTGAGCAGTGAGTGAGAAATTAAACATTGGCTCCAGACTGACATGTTTTGGTCACATTCCAGATGCCTGCTACAGAGAAGCATTCACCAGACCTTGGTCTGAAATACTGACACAGGCAAGCAAGGTTTATATATTGAGTTTTACTTTTAAAATTTTTATTTTTATAGCGGATGTTGAGGGAACCCCTACCCTTGGGGAAGATGCTGTGTGATGGCATCTGAAACCAGCACTTAAGCTGCAGATGTGACCAGATGTCCCTCTGGGCTGCTCTTCCCTGGGCTTAATCATTACTATCTTCATTTTACTGGGGCATTTGTGTTATCTTGTGGAAGGAAGATGCTGTTTCACAAGCCCTCCTGAAACGTGGATGTCTGACCATCACACTTGTGCCTCCCAGGACTGGGAGAGAGAAAAAGGCACTGCTGCTGCACACGGTATTGTTAGCAGGGAGGAGCAGGACAAGCGACAATACTGGATGAATTTCCAGCACGGAAGAGTGGTCCCTGGGTCCCCCAGATACCTGGGACTAAGTCAAGCCTTCCTTCCTCAACTCCTGTAGCCTCGTGCATGTAACGTAAAATCTTTCCACAGGGGGTCAGCATCTCACAGGAGATGCGCAGGAATGGAAGGCAGGCCGGTTTCTTACCCTCAGCAAAAGGAGGGCAGCGCCGAGCATCTGCCACAGCCCTGTTCCTTATCCCAGCGGGTAATCGTCCATCTACTTCCAGGCGTCTGCTGGAGGAAGGTCTGATCCAGCCTGCCTGGAGCCTGCTTTGATCACCTGGGCAGAAGGACAGGAGGGGACTGATCAGTGACCCCTGGCCAGTCACTGGGACTGAGGGAACTACATCAATCATCCCCTCAGAATCCTGGATGTTCCAAACAGATGCTCTCCTGCAGGATCAGCACCCATTTTTGCAGCTCTTTGCCTGGGTATTTCCACTGCCATCAGACACCTGTCAGTTATGTCCAGGTGTTCTGCAAACTGAAGGGAGTTACTCTAATTTTACCCCATCTTCTTGTCCTGTTTCTGAAGAGAATTGTTTGTGTGAGTGCAATGAGCAAACCCAAATGTATCTGCCCCTAGGTGGAGGAGTGTTTACAATGTTCTCTGAGATGATGATAAAGATTGGTTTTGTTGCTATGGGATTTCTATTCACTTTGTAATAGAAAATGTGTTTTTCTCAATAGCTCAGATGTGATGAAAAGAGTTTCAGAGCTTCTGCCGGTCGTGTCCCTGCAAGCAGAAATCCCGACGCTGTGTAAGCAAATGTGGGAATTGGGATATTGAAATATGAGCATCCTTGACCACTCATCCTCCACTGCCCTTGTACCTGGCAGGTGCCTGGAGAAGCACTCTAACCCAGAGACTGACAAACTGTATTTGTGGCTGCTACAAATTTTGTACAGGTATCAACATAAATGTGTGCAGGAAGGGGATATGAACTTTCCTGAGCCCTGCTGAAAACCTTACACTTGACTATATCTCCTTACATTTAGCTTTTCAGGAAAACCAGGATCAGACAGGAAAATACTAACTTCTGTTGGTGAAATAATCAGCTGTTTTTCAGTATGCTGCCGTAAGAAAAGAAGCAGAAACTGGATTTTACAATAGATTAATGACGAATTAATTTAGTGACTCTTCAAATCTCTGGTCTAACAGAAATGCAGCCTATTGTGCCCTTGTAGAACTTTGCATGGCCTTCCCAAAACCAGCTGCCAACACATGCCGTGCTTGGAAATACTGGAGCTCCTGAACACAGGCACACCCTTCAATGGGCAGGTAAACCACTGACTTTGCAGACACTGAAACTGCCCTTTTTTGATCCCAGTGGAATTTGATCCTGGCCAACAACACCAAGTGGGAAACTGTCTTTATGCTGCCCGAAATATGTTTCAGGGCCACGTGCAAAGCCAGCAAAAGTTGTGTGTGCACTTCTGAAGTCAGTGGTAAATGTCCTCCAAACCCTAGGAAATTACTGCCCAAAATTAAATGAGAGCTGGGGGATTCAATTTATGTAAATTCCTGGGACTGTCCCATGGATTATTAAAATAGAACAACAAGAGCCTTATTCTAGTTGGCTCCTGGACCCCTCAGTCTATTGACTTGCATAAATCTTGTTTGCTTTGGAATTGAAATTAGCTCCCTTAACTGCATCAGCATAAAGCAAGCATCTCATTTTCTAGAAGCCTTTTTTTAAAGGTAGGCTGCGATTAAATAGCTGGCAACTCAAGCAGATATAAAAGGCTGTGGTGTGGCAATGCAAATGATGTGATACATGGCATAATTGGGATCATTGTGCAGAAGAAATGAAAATCAGGATGGTGTTTTTTTGCTTGCTGCTTGCTTGCTCCTGGGATGTTGTGCCATCAATTACAGGCTCATTTATTCCTTGTGAGGGTGGATGTCCCCACTTTGAGGCAGGACTGGGAAAACTGCAAATTGTCTCATATCGAATGGCAAAGGTCGTGAAGGTGCAAATATTAATTGGGAGTGCTTGGCTGGGGATGGTCCTGCCTGTGCCCAGGTCAGGCATGGCTAAATTTCTTGTTTTCTGCTAACAACCAGAGTTTAATGGGGTGGATGTGAGTGAAGACAAAGTGTTGAGTAAAGGATGGGGGCTCTTGATAGCATGACCCTGTGCCAGCTGTGGTGTTCTGAGGGTGGTGTCGGAGGGAGCCAGGCTGTCCCCTCCAAGCCCTCCTGGGGGCTGTTCAGAAAACTGTTTTCCTTTTTGGAGTCCCCAGAGAGCTCTGCACAAGATCCCTTCTCTTCAATACTCACTTGGGGTGGTGGAAGGCTAAATCTCTTACTTCTCTGGAGGCAAATCAGCTGCTAAAGATCTGCTGAACAGCTACTGAACAGCAGAAGGGTTATAGTGATGCCTGTCTTGTCACCAGCTGCATCTCAGTCCTCAGTTACTGGGCTTGGAAAGAAATCTTCAGTGAGGGCAAAGACAAACTCATAATTATTTTTTTCTACCCTTCAGTTTAAGGAGAAAACAACAGTGGGATTGAAGGAAACATTTTGGTTTCTGTGCTTAACACAGGGCTCAAACCTTGGTCAGAGCTAACTCTGTACTCTGAGGCCATTGCCAGAGCAGAGAAAAAAGGGATTTTTTCACACTCAGGTGTGAGGTTTTTGTCCTTTTTATCTGGATTTGTTTACCAGCTACTGTTTTTTGAGTATTTTGAGATCTGAGAGAACACGAACTTCACTAATTCTAGTTCATCTCAGGAGTAACTTGACATTTATCCTATGTCTTACTTTTAATGTGTTTAGGGTTATTTTTATAGGTCAGTTTTGCTGGTATGCTCAACGTTTATTATTATGGAGTACCATAAAAGGTGGATAAGACCTTCAGACTGCACCAAAACCTAACAGTTTTGAAAATGAAAGATGTCTGAGGATGGTGTCTGGTTACTTGGTTCTCCCAAGCTCCTCCTTTCCCTTGCACGGCAGAGCTCAGCACAGGTACCAGCAGCTCCCAAGGCAGAAGCCATCTGTGTATCAAAGTAGCACCTTGTTTGGAGGGACATCTCAGGCTGTGAGGGATGGAAAAGGAGGTTCTGGGGATGTTTAAACAAATTTGGTGGTGGTTAGAGCAGGGGTGGCAGTGCCACTTTTTCTCCCCAATTGACTGCCACCTCTCCTGCAAGGACACACAAACTTTGCCTGAACTGTGTTTATTTATAGTCCTTCATAAAACCAATTACCCAAATGTCACAAAATGGTGTTATTATTAGTGCATTTCCTCCTGTATTAGCATGCCCTGAGTTCTTGCGCTGTCAGGGCAGTAGAAAGCTCGTGGCCTTTTACCAGCAATGGCACAAATCACATTTACTGGGCTGTGCTAGAGCTGAAGTAACATTTCTTCAAGCTCCCAGCCCTGCAGGCCTGAACAAAGTGTTTTTGCAGGAGCTGAGAGGCTGCCAAGGAAAGATGAATTGCTGATCCTGGAGGGAAACGTGCTCCACACTGATCTGGCTGCTGCATAGTAACTGGGATGGCAGGGTAGTGGATGGGTCAGGAGAAAATGGATTGCATGCACAGAGTTGTTCATGGGCCAGGACAAATCCTGGCTCTCCCCTTTTGTGCTGGGGAGGAATTGTGTCTTCTCCATTTTTCTGAAGTGCCCCAGGCCTTGCACATGGGTGAGGTGATTGGGCTGGGACATTCCCCTGAGAGGCTCAGCCTGGAGAATGGATGGCACAAGAGGGCCTATGAGCCGATTCCCAGTAGTACAAGGAGGTCTGCATCAATCTGTGACTCTTCCAAGGATGTGCTAGTTGGTGCTGTTGCAGGCTTCAGGGTGTTGTGCGACTGCCACTGCTCCCCTGAGTCCTAGCGGGTGTTCAGAGTGTGTGACCTTCAGGATGAAATTCTGGACACCCATGTCCAACTTGTCCATGTTCACCCAGAAGGCAAGCACGCAGGTCCATGAATCCCCGTCTGCTGCAGGTGGTCCACTGCGAGGTTTTGGGAGGTCCTTTGCTGGTGCTGAGGTTTACACCTTGGCACGGTTGGCCTGTGGGTGTTCTCAGCTTGGCAGAGAGCCTTGGCGGAGGCAACAGGGAGCCAAACTGCTTCCCAAAGGAGGCAGTGTCCCAGAAGCCAGGGCTGGATCCTAAGAGTCTTGTTTTCTGGCTCTTCTGCTGGCCTTTTGGGTGATCTTGGGCAAGCTCCTTCATCTTTCCATGCCTCAGTTTCCCTAGCCCGTAAAATGGTGAAAATAATTCCAAGTCAGGCTGGATGGGGCTCTGAGCAACCAGGTCTAGTTGGAAGTGTCCCTGCTTATTGCAGGGGTTTGGACTAGATGGCCTTAAAAGTCCTTTCCAACCCAAAAACCTGTCCTGTGATTCTGTGATAATGACGTGCTCCTCCCTNGAAGCCAGGGCTGGATCCTAAGAGTCTTGTTTTCTGGCTCTTCTGCTGGCCTTTTGGGTGATCTTGGGCAAGCTCCTTCATCTTTCCATGCCTCAGTTTCCCTAGCCCGTAAAATGGTGAAAATAATTCCAAGTCAGGCTGGATGGGGCTCTGAGCAACCAGGTCTAGTTGGAAATGTCCCTGCTTATTGCAGGGGTTTGGACTAGATGGCCTTAAAAGTCCTTTCCAACCCAAAAACCTGTCCTGTGATTCTGTGATAACGACGTGCTCCTCCCTTACCCAAAATAAGAATCCCAAACTCATTTGGGACCTGCTGGTAGAAATAAATATTCAGTGCTGCAGTTACACGGGAACTGATCTCTTATTTATTGGGGCAATTCTGTCAATATGTAACTTTTAATTTGTTCTGGCAACCACAGAAAAAAACTGCCTCATCATAATAATGCAAACAATTTTCAGGTTTTGCAGAGGAACATTTCCTAACTCTCTCAATCTGACCCTTATGAAACATGGGTCATTTTACTACTTGGAGAAATTAATTGTGCTGTATTGTATCTGTATCTTTCCACCTACATACTTCCATGAAATTTTAGGATTGTTTTTGTTAGGTTGTGTTGCTGATGCCTTGGCAATTTTCAATGAATATCTGACTATAAATTGCTGAGATGCTTTCCCAATTCTCAGTGAGTTAAAAAATTATTTAAGATAGGCTTTATTCATTCCCCTTACAGGAAAATAATAATTTCAGGCAGGCAGGACCTTTCGTTTCCATAAACAGATGCAGGAATGTTATTTTTTTTTCTTTCTCTTGGTGTTGCAGTTTTGTTTTTTTTAAAGTTTTACACTGAACATATCACCAGCATCTGCTGTGCACATGAGAGTGTGCAATTAATTATCTCTTCTGTGCTTTTGCAAACTTGCTCTAAGGTGGTTTGAATAGTGAGGAAGCAACAAGAGCAACAGTGAGGATTCACCTTCCTCCTGATCTGGTTTGGAGGCTAGTTCTGTTTTCAGGAGGTTCTTCCAGTCAAGAGATGCTATTGGAGGGGCTGTAAGGACAATAAAGCAACACCCAGATGGGCCTTAGAGGGGCAGACAAATAGAATCACAGAATGGGACAGGTTGGAAGGGACCACAGAGGGTCATCTGGTCCAACCTCCCTGCTCGAGCAGGTTCATCCTCTAACTCATTGCACAGGATTGCGTCCAGACAGTTCTTGGATATTTCTTGCTGGTTTCAGGAAGGGAGACTCCACGACCTCTCTGAGCAACCTGTTCTTCCTCATGTTCAGGTGGAACTTCCTGCATTGCTCTTTCTGCCTGTTGCCTCTCATCCTATTGCTCAGCATCACCAAGCAGAGCCCGGCTCCATCCCCTTGGCACCCACAGAAGATGTATGCAAAATGCACCCATGCAAATATTCCAGGGAAGAGCCGTGTGAGGGTAACACCAGGATGGATCTCTCAGGCGGTGCAAGACCCTGGCCAGGGATACAGATCTGCTTTCTGCTGAACGGCTGAGTCTCAGCCAGGGGCTGGCAGCTGGGGGCTCAGGGTTTAAGGCTGCAGCCCAGCAAAGGGCCTGGCTACACTGGGGGTGAAAGCGGGAGTGGAAATCAGGGCAAGCCATGAGCTGTCAACTCCTGCCACACCCACTGCTGCTCGCGGGGCTGGCGATCCCCTTCCAGCAGAGCCAGTGTCACTCCGTCCCCATTTTTTTTGCAGCCCTGTGCAGATAGGTAGAGAGGGCAGGTTGCTGCTGTTTCCTGCCTGCATCCTTCTGGCTTCCTCCCCACCTGTAGTTTCCTGCCTTGCTTTTCAAAGAGTGCATTTTTCATTCCTTTTGTTGGCTACAAATGCTGGTAACTGAGGCCAGCTGGGAGTGACACCTCTCTGACAGGCTGCAGAAGTGTCAGATGTTTAATTGGCTGCTCCACCCCAGGATAAATAAACCCTCAGAGCCTCAGCCTTGAGTGTTTAATCAGAGGAGTTAAATGTTCAGGGAATTGGATCACTTGATCTCTTTGCTTAGAACTTTTTCTCCTTCTCCTGGATGAGCCAGACATGCTGACAGTTGGCAGAAATCTTAGAGACGTTTGTGCAGAGGAAAGCTGGAGCTGAAATTTTTTTTTTTTTTTTCTGATTGATTCTGGAGACTATCAGATGAAGAAGTTGTTGAAAAATGGCTGTGTGGTTCAAGCTCTCTGACATTGGCTTTTCTTTCTGAACACATCCTTCTCAGCACAACCGCGCTTCCATTTTATGGAGAGAAATTACTTTTCAATCAGGACTGTTGGTAAACACAACCCAACAGGAATTCACAACGTTTCTACCTCTTGCTTTTCCCTCTCTGCTCCTTTTTGGCTCCATGTCACTCCTGAGCAGCTGCAGCAGGAGAGATGGGATCATGAATCACTGCCTTGGGGAAAACGTGGATGTTCCTCCCCTGTTGCTCAGGAAGGAAGTTGAGTAACGCCGTATGCAGGTGTTAAGTGCAGATGTGTTTGAGGAGTGAACCCCCAGCCAGATTAGGTTGGACGTGGCAGAAATCTTCTTGGAGGCAGAAGTTTGACAGTGTGGTATTGATTTCACATTATGTAATTCTTTTCTCAACAAAAACATTTGGCCTTTGGACGATGGTGTTTTTAACTCTGCCCAATGCAGAATGTGTCAGGGTGTCAGCTGAGATGGGTTTGAAAGCATTGCTCCTCTCAGGCTTAGGGGAGTTTTTTTCCAAGAGCTTCAAGTGGAAGGGCAAATGTTTAGCAATTGCCTTTTGTTCTGAGGTGAGACACTAAAATGAAAAGCATCTTCAATGTATTAATTGTAAATAAATGATTAGCAATGATGAAAGTTTCCTGCTTAATTAGATTTCAAAATGAAAACTGTGTAGAGATGATCACAGGCCTAAGGTGCCACTTTTGTTACAAACAGACATCCCAGAATTCGTAAACTTTGTTACTCTGTGAAGGGGAGGAAGAGGAAGCTTTTCCGGCCCTCCCACCTCCTTTAATTATTACCTGTACCAGCATTAGCTGTTAGAAAATAGGCCCATACTGATGAATGGGGAATGAGATTTTGTTCTGCCTCGGGCTGTCATGCAACATTCATCCTTTTGAGGGACTTTTGCAAGCTTCACGCACTAATGCTTGCATTTTATAGGCACAAACCAGAACGTTTTCTGCAGGGCAGAGTCCTTCAGGGCTCTGGCCCATATTGCTTTGGGGAACCTGGTGTGCTGGGGTCACTGCTGAGGTAAAATAAGTGCTTTATGCTGTTATTCAAGTGCTCATTATACCTTGGACCCCTTGGATTTCTCTTGATAAAATAGTTCATATAACTTTCAGGTTATTTAGCTCTTTCTATTATTCCTTTAAAATATGAAATAAAAATCTCCTTTCAAAGAGAAGAATGGATGCACTTGCATTTTAAAAAAGGGTGAAATGAAACATCTGAATCATTCTGAGCTACCCAGTTCTACTGAACAAATTTCCTGCAATTTGTGATTCATGTCAGCACCTTCAAAACCATGTTATTTCCATCAAATTTATGATGCGTCCTTTTTCCTTCCTTCTTCTAATGAATTACATTCTCACTGCAAATTGGATCATCCAGCCTTCCACTGGCAGGTCAGAGATGTTTGTGTGGGTGGGGACCTTCCACAGCTAAAGGAAGGCATGGGTTGTTCTGCTCTTGCAGCTCTCCGTGTAGCCCTGAGCTCCTTCTAGCTTTCCTCCCCCAGCTGAGTGACTGCTCCACACTCTTGCACATTCCCTTGCCCCTCTTGCTGATGTCTCATCCCTTGTGGAACCCCCTCCAGCCCTGTGGTTTCTGTCCTTGTGCAATGTTTCCACGTGGGTGCTGCTTCAGCTTTTTGCCCCACTCACTTTCAGAGCTGCCCCTGTGGTGCATCCTACCTGACAAGCAGAGAACAACGTGACTTCTCTTGAGCTAGCCATAAGGAAAAGGCCAAAAGCCAAGCTGTAGATGAGCACTTTGATCTCCTTCCACAGGGGAAAATAGGGCAGTGACAATAAAGCTCAAAAGTGAGCTTTTCCTGCTGCAGAGCTAATCAGGAAAGGCCCAAGGCTGGGGAAGAAAGGGAAAGATGGGGGCAGATGAAAAAGCTGATCGTGTCTCTGTTTTTCAGCACCAAGCTAATTCTTGCAGGAGCCCCTTTGCTGTGCAGCCATCTTCTGCAAAGGTAAAAAAGGCTTTTTTTCCATTTTATATTAGATATGGACCTTCAGTTTAAAAAGCCCCCCGAATCCTGAGTATTTTATCGCCTGAGCTATCCAGGGTTTTGAATCATAAACTCACCTCCCACAGCTGGCTGTGCAACATGCTCCTGGCACGTTCCTGCCTTCGTGCACACGGCATTACCCATCCTCACACTGTCTAACGTGTGTGAGGCACCAACACAGCAGCTGTACACAACATGCCACTTCTCATCTGTGGAGGTTGAAATCTCAGCAGCTCCACGTGCCAGGGGTTGGGGTGTGGTTGATATTCCCCGTGGGTGAGAATCAGTGTCCCTGATCTGTGCCATTATGGTTACTGCCAAAGCTGCAATTACGCCGATCTACTTTGCCCCATTTCTGATGCCCTCCAGGGAGCTGTGGGTCCCTCCAACTCTGGACTTCAGGGGCTGAATTCAAGCGTGCCAGAGTGCTCCTGAGCAGCTCAGCCACCTCTTCTTTCTTCCTGCCAGTGTTCAAAAGCTGGATTTCATTTGAACATACCAGGAATTGGTTTCGGCTCATTTCCTGCAAAAGCCAGCAGCACGCTGGGCCAAACACTCAGGGAAAGCCAATTTAAGCACGGCTATTCCACAGAAAGCCAGTTGTGAGCGATCTGTTTAATTTTAGGATTCACAGTGTGTGCTGGCCTGGGAAGTGGCACAGATCAGGGAGCAGAAGCCAGACTCTGAGCTGTACGTGAGGAGGGTATTTACAGCAGACTGTGCTGAAGGATGCATCACTGAAGGTGTTTGAAGATAATTTGGGATGGTAACGCCTTCCCAGTGCTATTTCCCTCCTGCAAGGGATAAATCCTCTCTCTCAAGAGGATTTTTATCAAGGGAAGAGTTTTCAGCGAGTCACTTCATTATAGAATCATAGAACAGCTTGGATTGGAAGGTACCTTTAAAGACCACCTATCCCAACACCCCTGCAATGAGCCGGGAGGTCTTCATTGAGACCAGATTGTTCAGAGCCCTGTCCAGCTTGACCATGAATGTTTCCAGAGACAGGGCACCTACAACCTCTGCCTGTTCAAGTGTTTCACCATCCTCATCATAAAACATTCTTTCTAATCTAAGTTAACCCTGCTTCACTTTAAAGCCATTACGTGCCCTGTGACACTGCCAGCCTCAAGAGGCTTCCTCTCTGCCCTCCCTGCCTGTGAGGGGTGATGAGCACCAGGAGCATGGCTCTGTGGCTTTGTTTTGCTACTGTGGGTGGTGTCAGCTCTTCTATGCTGTGGTGCAGAGGTGCACAGTGTGGGCAACTTCTCCAGCTCCTCTTCTCTCTGGTTCTGTTCCAGTAGATTGAGCATTATTTTCCTTCTTTTCTGGTTTCCTGGCTTCATGCAAGTCAAGCCCTTTTTCTGAGTAGTGGTTTACAGCTTACCTGTGCTGCAGGTCATAACACCCTGGACAGCACAGAAGATGATGGCATGCCTGTGATGTGCTTAGCAGAGGCTGTCTCAATTTTATGAGTAGAGTTCATTCACCTCATCAATCACAACCATGATTACCAATAGTACAAATCCGTTTGACAGCAGCTTGTTCACCAGCTCACCAGTTTTGTGCTCCTGGTGCAGCCTCTTTACTTCTTAAATTATCAGTGGGAGGATAACTGTGTTCTGTTGTGGTTTCAGCTGCAGCAACAATAAGCAAACATTTCTTCTTCTTCTTCTTCTTCTTCTTCTTCTTCTTCTTCTTCTTCTTCTTCTTCTTCTTCTTCTTCTTTCTGCACAGAGCTGTCAGTGCAGCTCTTGACCTGTATTGATCACCCTCTAGGAACCCAAGCACAGGCAGAGAGAAGAGCACAGACACAAAAAAACTGAGGGAAAACCAGGAAAGCAGTTAACATGCTGCAAAAGATCAGAGGATTATTCATATTGGTGGAAACCTCTGGAGATGTGCACTCCAGAATGGGTCAATTGTGAATTCAAACCAGCATACTTTGGACTTTTTGCTGGGGGGACTTGAAGTTCTCCATGAACAGAAATTTTCCCAGCTCTCTGGACAAGCTATTCCAGTGCTCGACTATCCTTATAATGAAGTATTTTTCCTTAAATCCAGCTAGGATCTATAATTCCAGCTCATTTCTGTTGCTTCCATGGACTAGGATGAAGTGGGGCTCTGCTTCCTCAGCAGCCTCCTGGTGGGTACTAGGGGTGTGCTGTTTGTCTCTGGGCCAGGGTCATTATTTTCCCACTGAACTTTGGGGTACTCCTGGTCACATCACCTCCCTGTGATGACATTTCTCATCTCTAATGATGTCACAACGATGACACTTCATACAATATTCAGAGTTCCATGCACAGTTTGCCTAAGAGATTTTTCAGAGCAGGAAATGTCTCTCGTAGCTTTACAACCACCTCCAGCCACTCCAGACTCTGGAGCAACATCCACAGTAGCCAAGTGTGCCTCTAAATTTTTAGTTTTCCTTCATTTGAAGTAAATCCCCACCAAGAGACATAATTTCAAGACTGTTATATGTATTTCCATGTGTCGTTCGTTTACAACACACGTACCGTAAAATATATTTATTGTAAAATATCGCCCTACTTAATAGATTGTGGTAAGTTGAAAAATTTATGTTGGCCACAGGAGCCCACTTTCTCCCAGAGGTATAGGATCTCCTTTTGACTTAAACAGCAGGAAGGTGGTGACCGCCTAACTGGAGGTCCAGGGATCTGACAATAATTCCTGCCTGTCACAAGAAGGTTTCACCTGACTTTCTTGCATGTCAACTGTGTTGTCCCAAAGCTGCTTAAAAATTCCTTGCTTGCCTTGCCCACAGAAAGTGTTTGTTTGTTTGTTTTAATTGGAAAGTGTCATAATGAAAATTGTCCAAAAATGGAGAATGTTGGTGAAATTAAAATCTTTATTTGATTTTTGTAGGAGTATATGGAAATACAATTATTTGGTGAAACTGCCAGAGAGTCACATGGAAGCTATCCTTTGGAGCATAAATTTAATTTCCCTCATGAGTCAGACTCCCTTGTTGTATCATTTCTAATGGGAAACCATTGGCAAAAAATATTTATTTTGAAGTCCTAATTAGTGCAGTTCTCCCCTCACCAATTAAAAACAAACCCCTTCAACAGAACAGAGTAAACAAATAACATTTCTTCAGAAAAGTGGATCTTGACAAAAGTCCTAAACCATTTAATGAGAAATTCGAGTCTTGACAGACAGTCTAGATGAAAAGATAGATAAAAAACCCAGTCTGCTAGGATGTGTTCTGAAAGTTTTATGTCAATTTGCTGAAACTTTAGGAGTAAAGACTCTCAGGAGGGGCAGTTGTGAAGGAAAAAAAAAATCAGTTTCTGTGTGAATATTGAGAAATACCCTGCAATCTGCCCAAATGATTGAGTTTCAGAACTATCAAATATTTGTATCAAATCAATTATGAGCAATGTCGAGATCCCAGCTTATTTCCCATGTCATTTCACTTCATTTGAGCCAAGGAACAATTTTATCAAAAGGATGATCAGCACACCACTGGGGAAGAGGACAAGAAACAAAACCTCATTCACTGCATTAAGCCTTTGGAGCAAATTGCTCAAACAATCTAGAAGTTTTTATAAAAAGAGGAGCAGATTTCACTCTGGGGGTAACTGAAGCACCTAATCCAGCTGTATGAGGAAGAAACTTGGAAATGCTAAAGACAAGAAAAGGTTGGAGGGAGAGGATGATTTGCTTCTCTGTTGTATTGCATTGAAACCTTTCAGATAAGTTAAAAAAACTTTCCTAGGCAGCAGCATAATTTAACATTCACTGGAAAACCTGCTGGAAAACCAGTAGGTCCAGGTGCTGAAAGGAAAATTATCCCTTCCCGTGCTCACACTCCCACCTGCCAAGAACGTACCTGACAGGACTCCTCCTGGCAAACTCTTCAGTGCCCACACTTGCAGAGGAGGACAAAGAAAGACCCTCTGGCAATTTAAGCACAACTTTTCATTCCTCTCCTTTTCCCCCTCCCTGTGCCTTTCATGAGCAGGTAGATCAGTGCCCTGCTGGTAGCCATTAATATTGGCCCTGGGTAGTATTAATTATTACAGCAGCAGGTAAATCACAGAGAGCAGGGCTGGCAGGAATTCACAAGACCTCGTGCTGCTACCTTTCCTCTGGGCAGCATCAGCACTGTTAGGATGGGGCAGTTCAGCTTGCAAACTGTGCAAAATTTGCGCAGGTAACTTCTTCATCCCAACAGATTTCTTCCCTAGCAGTATTCCAGCATGGGAATTTTTTTGTCTCTTAGGTTGGGCTGGACTGAACCAAACCTCCAGAGAATGAATCACAACCCCCCACCCCAGACTCATGACTGTAGGGAAGGAGAGATCACCCCTGACAATGAAAAGGCCATAAACCAAGGGATGTCTCCAGGCTCTCAAGGAGACGCTGAGGAGAGAAACTACTGCTGCCAGACATGCTGGGCATCACTGGGGACCCCATCTTCCCTTAGGGGAATGATTGACCATTGGAGATACTATGCAGGATTTGTTGAGGAAGGTGGAAATGCTGGAGAACAGGACAGAGAGAAGGGGAGAAAGGTGAGAGATGAGGAGGGTGTGATTACAGTTTTCCCTCTTCTCACAGTGCTTTGCGGAAATACCAGACTAGATTCCATTTGGTGCTGTGCCCTGATGGATAAGGAGCCCTTCAGCTTAATCCAGGAAGGTGGTACAGGGAAAAGGCATCTCCTTTAGCAACCCAGATCTCTGGAGGTGGGAACGGCTGACGGGGACAGCTCTCCCTGACCTCGGACTGCCACTGCAGCTCCCAGATGTTCTGCTTCCTGTGCACTGGGCACATGGAAATGGAGAGAGTAAATGAATGTTGCTGTTGAATTGAAGGGCTCCCTGATTCAATGAGGAGACATACCCCGGGTAATAGGGAAGAGATTTATGCCTTGCCCAAGCTGGCAGGAAGGAAATAATTCTGCTAGGCACAGATCACTCCTTCCATCTACTACCACTGCTGCAAGGCACCCTGGAAGAAATTCAGGTGTCCCTGAATGAAGCAAGGCTCCTCTCTGCTGCCAGGGTTACTTTAGCAGCAGGTAGAATTGCTTCCTTTGCAACATTTATTTTCTCAGGTAATTTTCCTACACATCCCCGAGGCCACACTAATGTTCCCTGTTATGCTCAGCTATGCAGCTGATTGATCCTTGCTGGAGCTCTCCCTATACGGACAGCAACAGGGGTCAGAGCAGCACCCAATAAAACAGAATAATCAGCTGTATGAGACACTCAGCTCCCTACAGCCAGGAAATTTCTTTTCCCAGCTGCTCTGCCTGAAACCCCATCACTCTGACAGCAAAAGGATGGTGCCTTGTTTCCTCTAAATTAGGAGCCCTGAAAGAGGAGAAGATCTGGCATCTCTCTTTAAGTGCCCTTCTTCTTCCCTCTGTGCTCTGGACAGTCAGAGCGAAGTGTGTCCATTACCCCGTGACTCCCAGTGGCTGATGATGGGATGGCACTCATTTCAACACTGCTGCGTGTTCATAAGTCAGAAAACATCTCCTGACCAGTTGCAGCATTTGTGGCCATTCCTAGCATTTATGTGCACATCGTTGTGTTTATGGAGCAATGCACAGTTGTGAAAGCAGATGGTTTGTTAAAAAAAAATAGGAATGCTTCATTCAGGCAGTCGGGGAGAAGTGACTCAACTGCACGACTGAATAGCCTTTGGGAATGCACAGTTTTAAAGAAGATTTTCTTCATGGGACACAGCAGAACTGCCCTGTCTGGGACATTGGACAATCTTCAGTGGGATTTTTCAGAAGTGCCTCAGGTTTGCCAGAAGGACATTTCTTATCCTTAGTGACCTGTGCTGCTGAATTATTTAGGTGTCTTTGACAGTCTCCCCACTAATCCTAATGAAGGCCAAGTCAGGCTCTTTAATAAGCACAATGCTGCAGTCTGCACCATTTGGGTCCTTGGTAGAAGCTGTGCTGCTCATGATGGGAGCTGATTAAATCTGTACAGCTCAACTACGCAGAGATAACTGTCCTGAATGTTCCCATTTTTCCTTCTGTCAAAAAATAAAAGACCTGTTCAATGAATATCCATCAAGGAAGGACAAAAATTGGATGCCTGTCTGCAAAAAGGCAATTTTTACAGCAAATTCCACTGGTTTAGTAGTATTTTGTACCAACATGAGTTAGGGACAATGTTTATCAGCAGGGACTGCAGGTTTAGCATTTCAGATTGCATCCCTTAATGCCCCTTAGTTATTGTCCCTTAAGGTCCAGCACACATCTGTATTGTTCACCCGCAGTGTTTGCGCCTGGAGGAAAATTAGACTGGGAGGTAGGAAATACAAATTTTGGGTTCAAGCACAAGAGGAAATTACATGTGCTCTGAAGAGTGGAGCACTTCTGCCCCCCAGTTCTCAGCAGAGAACACTCTAGGAAAAAAAAAGCAGGCCGGACTCCATCAAGCTCTCTGGCAAAATACTGACTCTGCAACCTAGATGTTGTTGTGCCTGCTAAAACTGCTCACTGGTGTTGACTGTGTTATCACCTCCTGAAGAAATAGCTGAGTTCCTTAGCTGGCAAAATCAATAAAAAGAATCATCACGGGGAACCTGTGCAATTCCCTCCTAACTGATCCCACTGTTCCTGAAAGAGGTCAAGCACAGATCAGCAGGCTGTAGGTACAGGAGGGAGCAGAAACCAGGTTATTTTCTGTCAGCACTTCCAGAATGCAGCATCTCACATTGCATTCCGTCTGTGGCTAAATAGGAAACTTTCCAGACAGCAGATTTTGCCATCAGAAATTGCCATGTTTCTTGAAAGCAAATTCTTTTATGAGAATATGGTGGGTTTGATTATATTTTCAACGGTGAAAAAAATTGCTGTGAATCATTTTGGATCTGCCGGTTTTTTTTAAAACAATGCAGTGTGTGCATGCTGCTCTTTCTGGCCTTAAATGTCCTTTGTTTTGGTCTGAGAAGGAAAAACTTCATTTTCATGGTAGTGTATTTTAATCCTGCTCAATCTTCCACACGTTATGGAGCAGTTTCATTTTAACATCTGTGGAGAACTCAACAATTAGCTTAAATGAGAAATTTATTCAGAACTTTCTGTGTCATGAAAGTTACATTCAGAATTTCACTCCAAAGAAATGGAATGAAAAAAAAGGATTTCTACAGATTTGGGCTTTCTCCCCAGCAGTGTGCTCCCAGTTTCCAATTGGCAGCTTTCTTTGAGGCAGGTTGAGGGCGGTTGTGCTCTGCAAGCATCGTGGTCTACTCATTCTTATATCTGTTGGAGGCAGGCACCACACGGTGGTCACGATTTTCTCAAAAATCACCTTTTTTTCTCTCTTGCTGCTTGGTGTGGCAGCCAACATGTGCATGTTTGGGTTAAAAAAGTGCTCTTGGGAAGGCAATTTGGAAGAAGAAAAGTTAATTGTAGGCTATTAAACAGAGAGTTGCTCTTCTCCAGGAGCCACACTCCCTGGAGCTGTCAGCAGAGCGGCTTGGGAACAGGGAGTCGGGCTTGCAAGGGGGTTACTGTCCAGGGCGGTGACTGGGGGACCTTCCAGGGTCTCTCAAGCCCCTGGGAAATACCTTCTTAGGAAGGGAACTTCTAAAACTGGGGTAGAAGGAGACAAAATGGTGGGAGAAAAGTGGGATCTGAAGAGGAGACAGCTGGCTAAATTTTCATGTTGCCACTTAAAATTCCAGTCACTTTGTTGCTGATTCTTCCATCTGTCATCAAAGCAGAATGAGGGCAGAGAACCATGAAGAGTAAATTTATTATATTGATCTTTCTCTTATTTTCTTTCTTCTTTTTTCTAATCCCATATATAAGCATGACCTGCGATAGAGAAGCTGTCAGACGCCCACTTTGACTCCCAGTGGTAGATGAGAACAGCTTTCTTCCAGTTATATGGATGCTGTTTGGATTGCTCCGTGCTAAGATGGCCCAGGAGGAGAAGGCCTGTTCCTTTCCTAAGGTATCCATTTGGACACCTGAACGTCAGCTAGATGTCTGTGATCTTAATGAAACTCCTACCAGGCTTGCATGGCTCTGTCCTCCAAGGGCAGAACTCAGCTCTAGTGTTTTAGTGAGTTGATTTTTAGGTTGGTTTCCTATGGAATGAGAGTTAGCTCGTAATGTTTGTCTACTGGCACAAGCAGAGCTGTGTCTCAGACCTATAACTCTGAGCCTCACTTCAGCAGGACTTGACAAAACAGTAGGGAGCTCCAAGGTGTTAGGATAATGCTGTGTGAGAGTGGTGAGCCACTGACACAGGTTGCCCAGAGAACTTATGGATGCCCCATCCCTGGAAGTGTTCAAGGCCAGGGTGGATGGAGTGCTGAGCAACCTGGTCTAGCACAAGCTGTCCCTGTCCATGGTGATGACCTTTGAGGTCCCTTCCAGTCCAGGCCATTCTGTGATTCTATGATCCACCAGTGATAAAAAATTACTCATCTCTCAAGTGCAGAAAGAGATTCTCTAGGTGTTCACAGTCTGGGGAGATTTTGAGACGGAGATGGATTGCCTTTCTGGTCCTTTGTGCTCAGCTGTAGCTTGCTCCAGGTATGGTGTCCTGCCCTCCCTTGGAGCAGAGTGTTGGAGAGGATGAGCAGGGAAGAGCCAAGCAGTGGCATTACTGAGAGGTAACACATAAATGGTGCACAAGGAGGTCATTTGCTGGCTTGATTACATTGTGTAATTACCTCCAGGAGGGACAATGTCAGCTGCTAAGAGACTATTAAATTCAACTGAGAAAGACATGCTAGTGGATTTTTTTTTTTGGTCTTTTCCCATCTGTTAAAGTTTATTTCATACCTTCACTGGTTTTAAAACATCTATCAGTAGTCTGTTCAAATGCTGGACTTGGCCCTGCAGCGCAGGACTCAGCAGGTACCAGCTGGAAAGTAAAATGTTATTGATGGACAGGGACGGGAATTGCAGCATGAAGTCTGTTTCCATTGCCCCCTAGGTACAGGAGCACATCTCTGTGCAGGGAGGCAATCAGGCCTGGGGTGAACCTTGTGGACGTGTTCATGGGCTGATGTCTGCTCTACTCCCAACAGTCTGAGGTGGAGTCAGGACTCAGGAACAACAGAAGTGAACTAGAAGACTAAACATACCTGAAACTCTGGTCAGAAAAGTATCAGATTTTGTGTTATGTGTTCCCTGGGTGATTATTTTCTCTAGGTGATTATTACTCAAACTGGTAGTAGAGCAATGTTGAGAATACAAATCTATTGGTCTCTTGATGCCATTACACTCTTAATCAAATTAAAACTCAGTGAAAAGTCCTTAATTATTTTCCCCAGAAAATGTTCTGTCATGTCCCCATTCCTGCCCATATCTGTTTTCCAAATTTAGTAACATCACTTGAATTATTGAAAACCGAATTATTTCATGTCTCCCACTTCTCTGACGGGAGCATGATGGGTATTGACAATGGACCATCAATCCTGTCTTAAAAAGAGCTGTCAGTACCAGTCAGGAGAAGGAATGATTCAAGGACTTCCAGCAAAAGATGAAAAAACCACTAAAGAAAGGCCAAGTGAAATCTTTCCCTAATGAAAGCCTCAAGTTGTAACCAGAAGCTGTGTGCTTTCAGGGTTCCTCACTCAGGCATTGTTCTGGTTGTCTCCAGATAAAAGAAGTTGCTACAACTTGGATTCATGATGTAATTTAATTGGTGCCCAGATGGGTTTGTGAACAGTGTTTTAGAGCCTGCATTTGAATAAGCATTTTCATCTCACCTGCAAGTGCTTCAGACAAAGTGCAAATGCAATGAATAATAATGACATTGGCTTCTGATCACCCCATGCCATGGAAACTCATGAATTAAGTGTTCAGTGGAGGTCAGAACAGATGAAGGGAGCTAAACTCTGACAGGAGTTCCTCTGGGGTATAGTGATTTTTAGGCATTTAAAGGATATTAAAATAATTTCCCCATTTTACTTTTAGCACTGATTTTTATCGAGAAAAGTGGCCGGCATGGGGAGAAGAGACAGGATCTGGCTGCCAGAAAAACAGAAAAAAAATGCTTGGGAGACCTAGGGCTGCAAATCAGTTTTCTGGGGGAAGAAGTGCTGCCTACCAGAGCTCCTGCCAGGGCTTCAGCAGCCCCTCAGGGGTTTTGCTGCACCCTTTGGCCCTCAGGGTGTACCAGGCTCATTTTTTTCCTCCCCAAATCTGGCTGGGTATATCCTGGTACCTGCTGTGCAGAGGCAAACACCTGCCTTTGCTTGCAAGTGAGACATCCATGAAGAAAAAGGAAAAGCTAAACATGAGAAGCTCTGATTTCAGAGGCAGAGCAGATGTGAGGTTTGAAAGTTTTGATCAGAGTGGAGTTGGGGGATCAGGTCTGGTTCCTAACCTGTCCCACAGAGCATGGTCAGAACGATGGTCAGAGAGCAAAACCAGGAGATGTCAGATAGCAAATTAAGGAATCCTGGTTTGTTTTTTTTTCTCCTTAAAAATCACAGCCAATTCTGTGCTATAGGATCTGAATGAAACCACATATTTTTCTGGCTCCTACTGTGTTTTTGACATATTTAAGAGTCAAAGCTAGGTAGATGAGGAGCCTGGGTAATGGGAAGCCCAGGGCTGGACTCAGGTCTGGAAGAAACTTTATCTGAAGACATATAGTCAAACAGCTGCTTCCTAAATTTACTGCTGTTAGCTTTCTTCTTCTGCAAAGCCCTGATGGCAGCCACTGTTTGAAGTTTGCTTGCCAAAACACACACGCACAAATATGCATATATGAAAGCACCATGTCTCCTTGCCCTTGGCTCATTTTTTGTACCTTCATGGCAGGACTGTTCCCAAAAGCATCAGTTAATTACCTTTCCTCCTTCCCGGGTGGCTGCCTTTGAACAAGGCTCATTGAAACAGAGCCAGGGTGAATTGAAGTCAATCTGCACACAGGGGAAAAGTCCCACTTCACTAATCCATGTGGCACAACTCCAGCAGAGACATTCATCTCAGTTTCTTGTCTCTCTGGGGAAAGAATGAGTGACAGATTCAGGAAAGAGCCTGGACCACTGAATTTTTAAAATCTACTTGCTTTTACTGTAGCACTGTCAAGCTTGTGAGTTCAAGAGCAGGAGACAATTCCCCGAATTTGTAAGATGGGCACAAAGTTCGTTGTCTTGTAGAAGGTGATAAATGGGCGTTCCTCTTATTTTTTGCCCCTCTGGGTTCTGAGGCTGAAAATGCAGGATTACCAGCTCTGCCCCCAGCACAGATCAGCTGGCATGAACAGAGAGGAGATCACTGCTGCAGAATGAATTGATGCTTAGGAAGGATTTTGGGCATATGCAGATGTGATTTATGTTTCCTGTAGTCCATAAGTACTATGAGTTAAAGAGCAAACACTCTGTAACATTGAAATCCTTCCGCAAGAACCCTGGTAGAACTCTGAGGACGCCCCATTAAAGTGTCCAGTCCAGTGTGGGATGAGGGAAGGAAGGCTTTTCCAAATGCTGTAACATGTTCCTTCTCTCACCTGTCTATGGCTGAAGATCTGCCATGGAAGGACAGAAGAGGACAAAGGTCTGAGCCACTGAATTTAAGAGGGACAGCAGAGACTCAAACAGGCAATAGAGAAATGGGGCTTGACAGAATCTGCCTCAGAATCTTGCTCTGCCTCAGAAAGCTCTGGCTGTGACTGGGTTTGGACACCAGGTGCACTGGGTTGATACTGTTGCAGGCATAACCAGGACATGTTTGTGCTTTGTAAAAATCTCGTGAGAACATCCAAGGAAGGTGTATGTATAGACGTGACCCTTAACATTTTGTAACAGTAATCCTAAACCCCTGGTGATTCCAAGTGAGTTGAAGCATGTCGGGAGCTTGCATTGAGCACACAAGGTTGTGATGGTCAGTGGTCGATCTTGCTCTCACCAATCAGATCATTAGAGAGCCAAAGCACCACAGTAGCTACTGTATTACCTGGAAGTGTCTCAGTCCTGCCCATAGCGTGTTCATCTACCACGTGGTAGCCATCAGTGGGACTTGTGCTAGCCAGACTCTGGCCAATGAGTGGCAGGTCACCCTGCACAAAATACTGCTGCATTTAGCAAGTGCCAGCTGTGGGGCCTCTCCACAGGAGATAAATTTTCCAGGCTGCATCTTATGCTTGTTAATCAAACACTGTTTTCTGTGAGACAGCCTGTGTTTTGAGTGCAGAGAGCAGGGCTGAAATTAAATACTGCTCAGTTGTTTTTCAGTGCTGAGACCTTCCTCTTTCCTCCCTGCCTTTTCTTGCCCATTTACCTCTGATTTTACACATTATATTCCCAGCTGTTACCCTGTTTGCCCCTGGCAGGATTGATCCAGACTGCCGTGAGGTTTCATTTCTCCTCTGAACTGACCAGAGTCCAACCTCTCTGTTTTCACTGGGGTGTTGGATGCTGGGGGTCAGGGCCCCTTTGATCCTAATGATACAGAGGGACAGGGCTGTAAATCTGTCACTGCCTGGAGGTGCATACACTGTGCTGGCAGCAGCCTTGATCTGACACATCTGGAGCAGGGAAAATGAGTGATGCCCAACTTGACCTCTCATCCTTTGTGTCTTGAGGCCTTGAGCTGATGGGTTCAAAAGCTGGAGGGAGATGGTGGAGTTGTGGACAGCCACACCAACAGGCTGAGTGACCACATGAAGGCAGACTTCTCCCCCCCTCACTTCCTTTTATGAAATCACCAGAGAATGCAGCTGTTGAGCAGAAGAATTTTGATTTTTACTTCATTCCTCTGTGATATTCCAAGCGTGATGACCCATATGGACAGATGGATAGATACTAGGATGGCCTCAGCAATTCTGGCATGCTGACACCCACCAGATGGGAATGTGGTCCAGCTCAACAAAAATCACATCTTTGCACATCCAATCTGAATGCAGCTCTCTCTGTTGCAAAAGCACAGTCCTCATCTGGGACGTCTGAAGGGAGTCAGTTGCAGTCAATTTGGCAATGGAAAAGCAGTGTTTCCAAGGACTGTGTGGTGTTTTCCCACCTGTTACCGCTGGGTTTTAACTTCAAGGCCATGCCCAGTCCCCTGGCAGTGCCAAGGCAAGGCAGACTGGTTCTGCACGGAGGATTGCATGCCTGCTGAAGCCATCAGAGCGTGCAGCAAGAGGATGAGGCATGTGCGTGCCACAGGAGGAGACAGAAAGAGACGGTGCAGAGCTTGCCAAAGTCACCCCTTACCAATTTTTGGATGAAGCAGGGTGAGTGTGCAGAGTTTGTCCTCTGGCTGCAGTGGGTTTGAAATTAGGAACTGATTTAATGGTTTTGTGCAACTTTTTTTGCCTCATGCTTTCTGAATTCTAATGCCTATTGTGGGTTGTGGCAAGAGCTTGGAGAGTGACAAGGTGCAGACAGCTTGTGATAGAACAGTCCAACTCTTCTCAGTAATCCTACTCTGACTCTATCTCAATAATCCTTCACATCAGCTAAGATTTCTGAGTTTCAGCACTTGAATTTCATGGCCCTGTGAGTGTCCCACCATCCTCCCTGACTGCACCATCCCTGCTGTAAGGTTGTCTTCTCTTGGTATCCAGGGAATAGGTGATCTCAGAGAGGTTCCTGGGGATGGGGGAAAAGTGGTGCAAGGAACAAGTAACGTCAAGATGGGCACAAGGAACATCTGTGGGAGGGAATCACCTTGCAGGTTTTGTGGGAAGGGAAGGGAAGGGACTGTCTGCACACACAGGGAAATATGCAGGTGTCCAGGCTGTTTCTCTAAGCACAGAAGCTGCCGGTGCTGATGGACCATCAGCCCCCTAAGAACAGGATGAAAAAGTGAGCAAATGGTTCCTCTGTGGCTGCTCATGTAGGAAATGAGCAGGTTCAGACTGCAGCACATTCTGCAAAAGCTAAATGCTGCTGTGGCTGTGATTGCCTAGACTGAAACTATTTCTCTGCCTTCTGTTTGTTTCACCTGGCAGCTGATAGGTAGTAACTGGAAATGAGGAAGGAAACCCTTTTCTCTCTTAAAAACAAATCAAATTGTGTTCTTGCAGATATGAAAGAAAGTAGATTTTTCTAAGAAGCTTATCTTGCCCTGAATGGAAAGTTAAACTCCTGCGCAGCGCGAGAAACACGACGTTCTGCAAGCTCAGCCTCTCATTTTCTGTGCCCCTCCCCAGATTGAAAAGGTGCTGCTGCAATCTTCCCCTGGTTTTGTATGCTGTACATAACTAAACTCTAGCTTGTGTCAAAGGCCAGTTGTTTGCCATCACCATGCAGAGATGAAAAACCTCTTCCAGACCCCTTGTCACCTCCTAGTTATTAGACAGCACTGTAGCTGCTACGTCCAGAAGTTTGGCTTTGTGGGGCATGCTGATTAATTGCATTTCCATTTAACTCCTCTTTTAGGATTGTCTGCACAGCCACTACAGCTGAGTGGGAAGTGATGTGCCCACTCAGCAGAAACGTCTCCCTGATCTCTGAAATCAGTGCTGCAGGGCGAGGGGAGGTCACTGTGCTGGTTGCCATAGTAATGAGCCACCCTGCAAAAAACCACGTCTTTTGTCTGCCTTGTGAAAAACATTTCACCCACCGGAAATCTCTGAGCGAGGGGGGCATTACACTGAAGCATTTAAAATCCCTGTTGCTGGACTCATCGGCTGAGGGGATGGGAACACCCCAAGCCTAGTTCAGGAACAGGAATGCTTGAAGAAGCACAGGTGCCTAAATGCCCTGCAAACTGGGGCCTTTGGAACAATTACTTCTCCCTACAAGAGTTCAGGAGCAGTAAATTCCAGGCTTCTCATCTGTATTCATACTTCAGATGGGCTTTTTTTTTCCCTTGAGAAGCAAAGGGAAGGAAGGGAAACATGGAAATAGAGCAAGGCAGTTTCTCTGCTGGTGTCTCTTTGAGCTGCTCCAGAAGAAACAGTTCTCTGACACCAATTAACTCTAGCAGGGGATCTGCTGATTTTAAGTGGAACATCAAACCTCATTGAGATAGAAATAACTCTTTTATGCCTACCTCAGTTCTCAACACGATCAAATTCTGGGCCTGGACTCCTGCCAGGTCTTTTCAGAAATAATGAAATGATTGTTCTTACCTCCAAGCTAGGAAGACTTTCAACTGGGGGAAAAAAAAGCATACCCTGCATTTGTTACAATTTTATCCTTCACATTCATTAACAACTCATTCCTGGCAGATATGCTTATGATTGTTCAGTCCATTGAATTCTTTTCACTTAGTGTTTTTTTTTCTTGTCTCCTACAGGACTGAAAATTGGACTATGATGAAGGGAAACTTCCTTGAAGGCAAGCCAAGGAGGAGCAGAGAAATATAGAAAGCATGGTGATGGAGAGACCCACTGGAGCAGGGAATGCCAAGGAGAAGGTAAAGAAGCAGCTGATTTATGACCAGCTGGTGAGAAGACAGATGGAAGATGGTCTGGAAAGCTGTTGGAGGAGTGTCCTGTGGATTATAAACGAAGTAGAGGGACGCAGGGGAACCAGGCACAAACCAAAGGCAACAGAAGCCAATGGGGGCTTTTTGGAGTAAAGCTCTGCCACAGCTTTGCAGCTGGAACCTTTTTCCTCCAGGGTGAAAAGTAAATTCCTCAATGCTGCCATACTTGAGGAGCTTCTTTTGCTTCTGCCAAGTTAACCATACCAGAAGCAAAACAAGCAAGATAAGAAGAGAATTTCCCTCTTGGTATTTGGAAATGAAATATTCATTGCAAACATCTTCCCTTTTGTATAAAAAAATGTAAAAAAAAAAGATTGTGCAAAGTAAATAACCTGTTCCTCGTTTCTTCAGTGTTTCACTGAACTTAGAGAAACATTTTGGTATTTGTTGGAAATATTAAGATTATTCTGGATAAGGAGGGGTACGAATATGCTTCTAAATTTTGAGTGCCAGCAATGCAAGAGAAAGTATTATGGCATTATTAGTTATTTGTTCCTGTTCCCTCTCTAACCTGAGGCTGGGCCTGAAAGCAAAACTTCGGGGATGGCCAATTTATGGAGTGAGTGAGACCACTGAGAAAATCAGAACGGTTCAATTGAAATTAGTTAAACATTCTGAAGTGATTTTCAACACCCACATAAGCACACCAAGGGTGAAATGAAGAGGAAGAAATCCTGCAAGTCTATCTTGTGTGTGATAGGAAGTTTTGAGAGCTCTCATTGCAGCACACTGACTACAGGCCTTTTCTGAGAGAATGTATTTAATATGTGACACAAGCAAGGAAAACACTGAATAATTCAGGCTGGAGAGGACCTCTGGAGGACTCTGGTCTGTTCCCCCTGCTCAAAGCAAGGCCAGGAAGAGCAGGTTGCTCATGGCTGAATCTGTTCAAGTTTTTAATATTTCCAAGGATGAAATTATCTCATGTCTCTAAACTTCTGTTTTCAAGTTTAACCACTGACTGAATGAAAAAACTCAGCCTAACAGAAGACAAAAATGAGATACAAATGAGATTTTGGTCCTGTGGTGTGGAGTGGTTAGCACCGAGGACTTCAAGTCCCTGACAGAATGATGTCGCCTTGGTCACGCTGAGGTACGTTCCTGGAGCACATCTTCTGTCCAGTTTGGTATGGAAAGCATCTCTCTTGCAGGCTCCAAATGCGACCCAAAGCTCGGTGAGAGGGACAGCTGGGGGATTTTATCAGATGTGGAGAACTGCCTTGGATTGTAATCCCTGTGTGCACGTTCAGAATCAGCTGTACCCTCTCCCCTCAGGAAGTGTCCAGGGCCAGGATGGATGGGGCCCTCAGCAACCTGACCCGAGTGAGTGCCATCCCTGCCCATGGATCTTTAAAGTCCTTTCCAACCCAAACAATTCCAGGATTCTATGATTCTTTGATCATGTGCTTTATAATTGAGCAAATTCCTGAGTGCTTTTTAGGGGTGGGCTCGTGAAATCTGATCTGGGACTCTCCCAAGCCCCTTCCTCTCTGTACTTGCTTTGCTCCCACCGGGGCTGTGACAAGAAGGCAAGGACATTTCACTAATGCTTCAAAATAAACACAGAAAGGACTGAGAGGAAAGCAGTGGGACTCTCAAGACAGCCCACTGTTTTGTCCTTTTGAATCTAATTAGGCTGAATTTTTACCATCCTCAGCACGGCGTTTTCAGAGGAAAAATCTCTGTTGCAGCAGAGACTGGAGGGGCACCGGCTTAATCCCATCCTCAGCAGCACTGAGATACTTTGGCATCTTAGTAGATGAAAGGCACGGAACCTATTTATTCACATGGTTTCCTATAGAAACAAGGGTACTGTGATTTTTTAAAAATCAGTGTCTGTCTCCCTTACTCTTCTCGCCATCCCTTTTTGCTGGTTTTGGTAGTTTCCATCAGATTTCCCAGTAACTGAGAGATTACAAAGGTTATATGTTCATACAGGGTTTCCCCCCTCCTCAAAGTGACGGCCTTGTAGGGGAAGCATTGCCAGAATTTTCATATTTCATGTGAGTGAAACAACCAAAATGTGAGGTTCAGCCATATTACACAACAGAAAATCCTCAGATGAGAGATTAAACCTGTCAGCAAGGTGCTCAGACTCCCACATAAGTGCCATTAGGATTTTTTTTTTACCTCTCTTTACACTGCCTTGTTTAGCTGAGAAGAGAAACACCAGGGATCTCAGTGCTTTGGGATCAACCTCAGTAACTGGATTTCCCTGTGCATTGCACATTAGGTGGAATGGCAATGGCAAAGCACCAAAAACAGCACACATAAATAACATTTGGAAATTAATCATTCCATTTCCTGCGAGTGATAAGAAAATTTGCCCTGTGTGCAAGTAATTTGCAGTCATTTATGGCAATTTGTAATATTTAAATACTAAGTAAATTAATTATTTGGCATTATTTTTAGTTAGCTGATTTACTGTAATTGCAATGACTAAATAAATCAATTACTTAAAAAAAAAACCCCAAGGCCCCCAGACATATATGGCAAATCAATTACTTAATATTTAATGGGAATTACTCGCTGTTACAGAGAACAACAGAGGAACAAGACCTTTAATGACATAAGCAAAATTCAATCACTGTCTGGGGAAAGGGGTTTCTGTACAACATTACCTTTCCATAACTCACGAGATAATGCAATGAAATAGTGGGAATGCATGGGAATAGCGAGCCCAGACAAACTGCCAGGCATCAGGAAGAAAACAGCTGGGACCTGGTTTTCTGCACCATCCCAGAAGGAGGAAACACCGTACCCAGTGAACAGCACCTGTGCCAGGAAAGTTGTGAAAACAGATAGTGGGTGCCTGGATAAATACCACCTGTGCTGGAAAAACAAATCTGTTGTTTGGAGTCATTAGAGAAGCGTTGGAGAAGGTATTGGAGAATGTCATTGTTGTGGCTGTGGGAGGAGGTTACTGTTATCCCACGCCTCGGACGGGGTGGAACAAATCTGTCTCCTGTCTGCTCACCTCAGGAGGGTCTTTAGGAGATGCTTCAACAAATTCCAGTGGGGACAACGGGAGTCTGTCACAGCTTTTGAGCAAGGAAACCATGGAAGAGCAGGTTAGGACTGATCAGCCTGGAAATACAGCGATGGAGAAAATTTTGGGGTGAGGGAGGGCTGGAGAATAGAGGCTCCCATGAATGCATGAGGTGAATTATGCCAAGGATAGCCCAGGAGAAAACAGCTGGAGATGGGGCAGTACCCAGGGAATTCAATTATCTTCCTGAGCTCAGGTTATGTGTGATGATCTTTAAATTGGGCAGCAGCTTCAGTGTTAGTCATCAAAAGGCAGAGAGGAAGATAAATGGTGCTGTGCAGTATGAAAACCCAGCCTCATTAGGAAACTGAGGTTAGAGCCCACCAGAGCTTGGTTAAATTATTATCCATAGTCTCCTGTCCACTCGTCTAATCCAATATTATGGTAAGGGTGTGTATAAATTAGTATCTCCTAACAGATGGCTGGTTAATTCACGAGCATATTTGGCAGCAGCTTGTCCCATCACTGGTGGTGGCAAGTCTTAGCTTTAAGCTCCCTTGGAGCTTCTCCTGTTCCTGAAAAACACTACTGATCACGAGACACGGGTGCTGATGGCAGGAGTTCATCTCCCATCTGACCTGCTGAATGCCGTTGGAAGGCCTAATTACCATGCAAATGGAGATGGCACACTGCCTAAGAAAAATGCATCTGTCAGGCTGCACATATTGGTATCAGCACATGTGAGCATAACTGGGATTTATAAAGTGAAGGGATTTCACCTGGGACTGGTTGGACTTGTCCTGCCACTGGAAACAATTAGGGTTAATTGTGCTTCAGTAATCCTGACATCGTTCTGATGAACAATTCATCTCTAAGTGGACACAAAAAACTGCCACAGTACTGGGGAACTTTTGACCTCGAAATGGTAGAGGAGAATTTTGACAAAGAAATTGCAAAGCTGACAAATGGGAAGGAGCAATGAACGCAGCCGTGAAAGGGGGAAATGATGAGCCAACTCAGCCATAATTTTGCAATGGATCAGGTTATCCTCTGACTTACATTGGAGTGAGCCTGTGGTGATGCAGGCATTGGGATTAAAGACTTGACGGCTGTTACTGCTCTAACCTGCCATGGGAAAGCAGCTGGAGACTCAGGGACACTCCTGTTGGGCTGTGGAGTGTGATGATATGGGCACCCAGCTGGAAGAAACAAGTGGCTGTGTAGCTTGGGCTGTACAGTGGAGTTTCTGCCTCGGAGGGTCAGGGCACCTCGAGATCCAAAGGAAACAACTGCACTAAGGTTATGATGTTGTGCTTTTCTTCCTCCGTTTGGGAAGCCCACCTCTAGGCACAGCTAGCCATGCCTTGGGCAGAGTTCCTGAGGAAAGAAGTCATCCAGCTTTGCCAGAGACAGCCAATGCAGAAGGCTGTCCAGCTACAAATATTTTTACATCTTTCTGAATATTTTAAAGTGTTTACAAATGTGGTGGTACACCAGCACCTCCACAGAGTGATATGCTCTCTGCAGACTCTGTAGAATATATCTTTGATTGGAGATTACAGGAAAATAATTTATTGATCTACTAAAATTGACATGTGCACAGTGCAAGGCACTTGCCAATGCACATATATTGTATTTACTGAGGTAATACTGGCAAGAAGTCAGGGACAATTAACTTTGCAAAGGCCCTCGAGGGAAAAAGGCAAAAGCAAGTTTATAATTTATACTAGAAATAACAGGCAAAGACTGCGTGTGTTTAACCTGAGCTCCAGGATATACATTTCTTGGAAATGCATTAATGTGCTCCCAGGTTTTATATCTAAACATATTGTCTTGAAATACAACTTGATTTTCATGCTTTTCAGACTGTTTGTAAGTGGTTAGTGCAGAACATCTCTGCCTTGGATTGCAAGGGGTGTCTATACTGCTATAGTACCAATTTTCAGGGCTTTTACCTTCACTGCAAAAGAAAAAGCTAAGAGCAGGTGGTAGTGCAGTGACAAAAATGTATGCCTGCATTGGATAACATTGAAATGAGCCCTGCAGAGCTCACAGGAAAACCCTTCAGTTAAGGCATTGGTACTTCCTTGAAGAATTATTTGGTATTTTTTAGTGGAAAATGGGTTTTGATTTAATTAGGCTTTCTTACTTGTGCTTTTTGAATTTTTTACTGTCAATGAATGAATGTGTACTGAACATCAAACAACGAGTTTTCATGTAGGGTTGTTTTTTTTTCCCCAATACTTCTCATCCTCCCTCCTTCCTGCTCTGCTCAACATGTAGTGGAAAAAAAGGTTGTCCACCTAAACATTTCCTCAAAAAGTATGATTCTCTAATCAAGTCTATTCATTGTCTTCCATCCCTGTAAACAGCAGTGGTGTATTTTTGTGTGAGCTCTGCCACATATATTAAAAGTGAAGAAAAATGTGTGTCTGTGATTCTTGTCCCCCGCTCCTGACCCTGGGCTCACTTGGTGCTGTGGTGACTCCTGCTGTTGGAACAGGACAAGCAGGTCCTGATGTTACTGACAACCAAATGTAGCAGATTGTTTTTGAGGGTTTTTAAGATATCCTAAAGTCTTGTAGCATGTTTTAATAGGAGTTTATACAGCTTTGGTAGCAGCTTAGCGCTTTTGGCATGAGAAGTCTTTGGCATATGCTTTGGCACGTACTACTCAATCCAAGCAATTTGTTATTGTCTGCTGTATTTATTTTCACAACATCCTTTGTTCCAGCAGTACCGTTCAGCTGCATCCTTCAAAAATGAAAAGGGTAAAGGTAATGTCTACTGCAATATAAAGCCAAAGCATTTAACTCCACAGCAATGCCCTTTCCTCTACTTTTCAGTCAGAACTGGGGACTCTGCACAGAAGAAAGCCATAGTTAATCAATTACTCTGAAAGATTCATCCCAAGCCAACATCTTTTCCTCCGCCACAGGAAATGTGAAATGTTAGTGATGCTCTTTTCCATGAATTCTATCTAGCTGAAAAATAACAGCCCTAGATGTTTGAATACACCATCTAAACTAAGAATTGGTCAGTGGTCAGTTTGGGGCTGGAATAACTGAGGAGCAAACCTGCACGGAGAATTACAGCTTTTTTTTGAGAAATGAAGTCTGATAGTTTTGTGCTTTTCTAGTGACCATTCAAGGAAAGAAAGTACACAATTCATTTTGATGAAGGGCAAACATTTTCTGAAGAACTGCTGTGGCAAAAACCTCATGTTACAGTGGCAGATACCCCAGAAGAAATCATTCACAGCCGCCTGAATTCCTTTGCTCTTATCTTTACTGACGTAATCTACACTGATTTCTGCTATTTCTCCGGGTAATCCAGCCTTTGCTAATCCTGTCCTCCAAAGTTCTTGGTGCTGTTCTCGACACAGAGCCATCCACAAGTTTTATGAGTGCACCCGCTGGGCCATATTTCTCTCTTTGCTTAAGGAATGTCATGCAAGACAATGTCATACTCTTAATAAATTCAAGACATATCTCATCTGCTGCCTCCTCTTTATCCACTTGGCTGGTTGCTCTGACAAGGAATGAAATTAGAAATGGTTTGAGAAAGTAGGTTCTTGAATAATCTATGCTGTCTGTTTTTATCAGTTTATTCCCTAGATGACTACTAAGATATTGTTTAATAATTTTATCTTCTGCCTTTCTGGGCATTAGATTACTGCAATTTCCTTGGTTCTTCATTCTCTCATGAAAGATGAACTCCTCTGCTTGCCTTCCTTGATTCCTCAGGCACAGAGAATTTATAGAGATAACCCCTAAAGGTGTAGGGGTCTTCTCACCTGACTACGAAGTGCAAGAGGTAAAACTTCAGCTGTTCCTCAGGATGCCATAACTTCTCTAAATATTCTTTAACCAGATCTTTTCCTATTTTGGTTTGCAGTGCTATTTCTTTGAAAAAATATGCGCTAAGCACCTATATTGCCCTAAACAGGAACAATTCTCTTCTAACCTTCCAACTAGTACACTCAAAAAGGAGCTACTGGAAAAGACTGATCCCTCACTACCAAAGGGGATGCAAACAGCCTCCTTATCTGCTAATGAATTGAGCACAAAGATGCCCAAAATCTGGGATGAGACGAAGTCACATTCCCTTTTTAAGCGTTCCTTGGGTCCCTTAAAGACGTGATCAAGGAGATATGTCTCCTGCTGGAGACAGGAAAGAGATGCCAGGACTGCTCACAGATGTAGCTAGAGAAAATTGGTTTATGTGAGCCCAGCAGCTTGGCAGATAATGGCTCAGGAAGTGCTTTTCTGCTTACTTGCCAAACATGAGCAACGTCCAATATCTTAGAAGTGCTCGAGCTGTGTTAGCAACACATACACATTTCCCTACAAAGAGCACCACCTCTGCTTGGTTCCTGTTTTGTGATTCCAACCACGTCATGCTAAATACAGAGGGATGCACACTGCTTACAGGAGCAATTTAATGAACTCCCAGAGCTGTAATGTGAGCCCAGACTTCTGCCACAGAATGGTTTGTGAGATTTTTAAAAAAACAGCATGTGGGTTAATTTTTTTTGCCTGCCAAATGCCTCTTAAGGCTTTTGTCAATTTTCTGTCTCTTGCCAATTTTGGGCAGTGACAGCAAAGCTAAAAAACCAGAACATAAAACTTGCCATTGATTTCCAAGACAATGGTTCCAAAGGAAAGGTCAGGAAGGAAAAAAGAAACACATTGGACAAAAAAGCAGCTTCACTGATGCATTGTTGGTGGCACTTTTGAAGCTGTCCCAACACAAACTGACCTTTTATATCAACTGATACGAGACAAAGGTCCTGGAAGGGATGGTCCCTGCAGCTCCTCACTTCTCCCTCAGGGATGAAGCTGAGGTGTGTTGGTCTTATATTTGCTACTGCATAGCCAGCCTGGCCAGGCTTCTCCACTAGACAGAGGAGACATGACTGTGGGAAAATAATCTATATAGAAAAAGGGGAATAATGGATAGCATTATGATAAGGAGACAAAATAATAATGGGTAATACACAAAAGGCAAACAAAGTTCTTGCCATCTGAAAGTCAGGAAAGGAGCAATTTCAGCACCAATAAAGTTGTCATCATAAAAACATTTTATAGGAAGGGCAAAGAAAGGCTGGGATACAAAGGTATTTCTGAAATCGGATGCAGCATGTTCTGCATCCATCCATTAAATTCAGATGGATTTGTCACGGTTTTTGTGCTTTAAATCTTTGTGGTAAATAATTCAGACATTGTTTCATATTGTCTGCTAGACAGAATATGTTTCAAATTGGAGCCCAGTACCAAGTTGTTTAATAGAAATTTTTGTGATGAAAAATTCTTCTGGTACTGACAACATCCTTTACATGAGAAATAAAGAAGGCATTTATGAGAAGCTGCTGTGCGGTTTTGATAATAATGGTAATGATTATCTTGCAGCCTTTCCCCACCCTCACATTGCTACATGTTAACTAATTGACTAATTAATTAATCCCTTTTCCTGCCAAGGAGAGAGGCTCTGCACACCCAGCTGAAGGAACCATGGCACTGCAGTCATGGACCACTCACCATCAACCTAGAGTTTCCTCTCCTCTCCTCTCCTCTCATATATTATTTTAAGGTGGCTGTTTGATTCTTTGTGATGTTTTTGTTTGATTTGCTTTATTTTGCAGGCTAAACATGAAAGCTGGGAGTACTGGACAAGCCAGGCTGAAAAGTGACACTCCTGGTTCAGAGTTACTGGCCACCCAAACCAGGTCACCATCTCCTCCCAGTTCTGATGAAATGGTTCTTAGAGAAGCCAGGAATTTTCTTGGATACATCTCCAGAAGGCTGGAGACAGATCCAAATACTGCATCAGGACACCATGTTTTGTCTCTAGACTTGACATCTTTGTCTGCACGGAACCCAGCCCATGGAGATATTCTAGAACTAAAAATTTGTTCTTCTTACTATCTCCGTGCAAAGGCAGGGTAAATATCCCCTAGGGGATTTTCGATAGCAGAAGAGATCAAACAAATCCAGCATTTTATAAGGTACATACAGTTACAAGCCAGATAACTCCACACACGTGGGAATTACTGGCTATTTGCTCATAGACCTTTAAAATCTACAGAACAGGACCCGAATATGTTTCTCTATAGAACCCAAATCTTGACTCCTTTTTTACAACCACACAGGCCTCACTTGAGTTTTGGGATAACTGGTTTTTGCTGATTGGAAAAATATTCTTGTGTTCACATTTGAGACAAGGCAACTTAATGCCCTCTTTTGCGTTTTGGGGTTTACTGGGCTTTCTTGGAAACTCTAAGGTTTTATCACCCTGTTCACATTTGAACTGCTTTCTATGCTTTCACACTAAATAACTGTATATCCATAATTCTATTACTCAGCACTCCCCCTCCCAAGGGTTTGGGATGCACACGGATACCCTATCACAGCCTAGCATTGCTCTTTGATCTGCTAAAGATCTGAGTCTGCAGCAGCAGAGAATTACACTCAGCTCTCTCAAGTCCCAGCACTTCACCTATTATTTTAAGAAAGTTGTCCCTGGAGGTATTAAATAACCACAAAGTGCTGCTGCAGCAGAGCTAAATATTTACTAATAGTGTTAAACTAACACACTGGGGGTTTTTTGCAAAGAAACGTTGGCACAGAGCTCTGCTGTGAGCCACAAGTACATCTCAAGATCTCATAAAAGTAAAGCTGGAGATTTTCTGGTGCCAGACCAGGCGTCAGCTGCTGTGAATGGCCAGAGCCTGTTGATGCCAATGGGGACATAATGCTTAACAGACTGAGAATTTGCCTCCTCTTGCCCGGTGTTTCTAAAAACCTTTTTGGAGCTCCCCAGATGCTTCAGCTGAATCTCTCAGGTTGAGGAGGAAAAAGGTCTTTTAGTAGCTCCTGGAGGTAGATCCAATTTGTAGAAAATGCCAAACTGGAAATTCACGTGTGTGGTGCAATTCGTGCTGGCACCTGGACCAGTACAAATTGGTGAGGATTTTCCCTGCTGACCCTCCAGCTGCTCTCCCCAGGAAACATCTGCATTTCTGGCAAGAGGACAGAGTTTTTCACCCGTGATTTGTGAAGGACGGCAACATTTTCTTGGTCTTTTTCACACTTTCCTTTACAAGTGGGCAGTTTTGCATCTGCCCTGCTCCAGGCAGCATTGCTGGTCATTCGAGGAGAGGAATAATTCAGTGGCTGAAGGGTCGTGGGATCTCCAGTTGAGAGCATTTGCTGAGAAAAGCCAAAGGGAGAAAACAAACACATTTTGCTTGCTGCAAAGGCTGTAAGGTGGGAAGAAATCTCTCCTTTCTTGCAGAAAAGGAGAAGGCTGTTTATGAAGCCCTCCTGAGTATTTCCTGCCACTGTCTGGTCTTGCTGAGACTTACCATTTGGAGGAATCCCAGGGCGGAAAAACTCCCAGGAAAGGAGCTTCACTTATCTCAGGGTGCCCAGAACAATTCCCAGTGATGGTGTTGGTGATCCAGGTAATACTGAACCCCCCAGCATAAAGCAATGAAGAAGAAAGGGAATGCAGCATTGAGGGAGCAAATAATGAGAGAATGCAAATAAGATTTAATGATAGCCACTCTATGGTTTTATGGAAAATAGGTCTTGTCGTAGAAATGCTGTTTTTTCCCTCATATGGGCTTCTGAGTAAAGCAGAACAAAGGAACCACATGAAAAACAAAAAAGTACACTCTAAGCTGATGCATTGGCATATCTTAGACGAATGTGGTGTTGGATGGCCAAAATTGGACCTTAGAGGACCAGTCTGATGCTCAAAACACTTTTATATTCTCACTAAAGCTTTTAAAGTAAATATGAAATCATTGTTAATAATGTTTGCTATGTTGCTGTTGTATTTTTTCCCCTCTATCCACCTGCCTACATTGATGGTGTTTGACAGAAATCAGCATTTTTGTATCTTTCAAATCAGACCAACTTGGGACACAGCACTGGAAAAATGCTGAAGGAGGGAAAATGGCACGGGAGTGGCTGCTGACAGACACAGAAGTGTTTCCTGGGGGAAACTGGGCAAAAGTCTGCCCTCATGTGTTATATGCTATGTTCTTGATATACACAGTTAAATACAGGGAGCTTTTTGGTCTGATTGGTATTTTAGCCACGCTAATGACATCCTGCCAGTTGTAAGTAAAGCAATTAAGAATAATTAAGCTAACTATAAACACTGTGTAGTTTGACATGGTTGCAGTAGTAGCTTCTAAAGGTTTGCCTGTGTCGGCGCCGGATAAAAGAGATGGGACTATCAAAGGCTAGCAAGCGATTTATTACTTGGAGAATAATAAACTAACAAGGCATCAGTCTAAGAGGTTGTGGATTTAGAGTATTAGATCATTCACAGCTACGAAGATAGTCATGAGTTTTCTGGTTACACGGCCATATATAACTTTTTAGACCAATAGACAATTAACACCAAACTTTGTTTTGACCTTATAACCTATCACCTTTAGTACTTTTTACTGCATTGCAGTTGTCTTTCATCCAATTATTTTCTGCCTCATGTACACACACTTATTTCTATCATAACATCTAAGTTCTTAACTTAAACTATAAAATTATATTACCATATTTAAAATCCCTTCACCATATTACCTAATACAGTTCTTACGAACTTAAAGCATCCTCTAACTTATAATTATAGAAACATAGGTTTATGATTTCTCTGCTTATTGTCTGTGTACCTCCAGCAGCACATCAACTCCAGCTTTTCCCAGGGCTGTAAATCAAATCCCTTAGTGTCTGTAGGAGTTTCTACTTTTCTGTTTCCCACATGCCTGTTTATATTACAGTTTTAAAGTGGAGCCATGCTACAGACAGAAAGGCAAGGAGGGGGCATTATCAACATGACCTGGCAGGGATTAGGAGGGAGGTGTTATGGATACAGGCTTCCCAATAAGATGACAGGACAGGCCTGTGGAGCATTTCTGGGGGTGTTCCGAGGTCACCTTCTCTTCCTGAACACCTACTGTGTACTTCTGCTGCCTCAGGGACGTGCTCCAGGTGCTGCCAAAGCCCTTTCAGCTCTTCCTCAGCCACATCTCCTGTTGCAGTCTGTCTGGGAGCAAGGCGTCTGTGCCTGCCAGGAGCTGTGTGTCAGAGCTCCTCAGACAGAGATGCCTTTGCAGACCCATCTCTCTCATATCAGCTGCCAGCTGATTAAATGGAAATTGCAAAGGCATTCTGACACTGAGTGCTGCAGCCAAGTGCTTCACGGCTTTACTTACAGTTTCCAGTAAGTTACTGCCTGTGACATTGCCGGGGAGGCAGGGAGGCGATGGTAAAAAAAAAAATAATTCAGTTTTCATCCAAGATGATTTTTCTTTGTGCCTACAGTGGTCCATACATTTTCCAAAGGCAGGGGCACACTGTGGTTGCAGGTGTTGTCATTTCCTTTGCGAAATGTTGGAAGTTTCCACACAGTTCACTAGCTACTCTGCTTCTGAAGATATGGAAATGCTCCAAGTCAAAAGTGGGACTTTTAAAGATAAGTTGTATAAAAATTAAATCCCCACATCTCTTCTTGCCCAGCTTTGGTACGTTGACCATGGCATTTAGCCTTGTGTACTACTAAAGAGACATTTCTGACAGTACACTTCTCAGTCATCTTGAGGGCAGAAAGCAAAGCCTAGTGCTGTCTGAGGCCTTCCACATCCTTAAGTTCAATCATTCGTCAAACATTTTTGTACCCAGCAAAATGCTGTGGCAGATGTCTTGTTTTTCAACAAGGCTGTAGTAGACCTTGCAAATTCTACCCTGAATGACACTTATAGTGAACGGTAGGATTGTGAAAGGGAGAGTCACCTCCCAGCAGACGGGCATAACTTATATTAAACAGGAGATTCTGGAGTGTCCTATGCAAGACAAGATGGGTGGCCTGGGGACGGGGTTGCAGGATTTCTGCAGCAGACCCTTCTTTACTGCCCAAGCTGTAGATTACAGCCCTTTCTCCACCTCCTCTTCAAGGAGAGAAAGCAAAACCTCTCCACCTGCTCTTTCTCTGAGTGTGGAGGCTGAGCCTATTTTTGCAGCAGCTGTTCCAGATGTTTGCACCTATTCCAGGAGGTGTGCCAGTCCTGGAGTAGAAAAGGGCCCTAAAGGAGAGAATATGGGCACCTGACTCCTATGGGATGCCTGGCCCGCGAGCCAGTGTGCTGGAGATCAAGGAGGAAAGGCATTAATTTCTTGTTCAAGTGCATGTGAGGGTGGACACGCCAGTGCCAACCTGGGATCGCTGCCCCAAGGTGCTGGGTGGTGTAAAGGCAGAACGAAACCTCAGAAAAAGGCAGAGGAGTAGAGTCTGAGTAAAGGAGATAAAAGCTACCAGCCCTTGTCAAAGCCATCTTTGTCCAAAATTTGTTGCAGCAGCTGTTTCCAGCAGCGGTTTGGCTGTGAAGGGTGTTGTGTCAGCTGCCACATCTGCTTCACCGTTCTCTTTGCCTGAAGTGAGAGTCGAACGTGGCAGGCAGCTCAGGAAAGAAAGAAGAGCCTGGTTTATTTATTCGACACTTGGCAGCCCCATGGCTGAAGCCCTTCCTGAGTAACAAGATGAGCAGTTTCAGGTCACTGCCACGATCACAAGCATCTGCTCTGACTAATGGCATAATGGTGTGGCCCTTTTGGCTGTGGGTTGGCTCGAGGCTGCAGCACTTTTTGTGTTCAATCTGTCACCCATCCTATCATTTGCAGCATCTCTCAGAGGAAGTGATGCTGAGACATTCCCCTCCCCAGCCTGTGGTCTGGAGCACGCTCAGCCTGCAGAGCCCATAGCCCTTAGGCATCCCTGGGGACCTGTGTGGACCCAGGACTGGACTGGCAAGTAGAGCAGGGACACAGAGAGAATTTCGAGCCTTGCTGCTGGCCCATGGCTGCCCTGCTACCCGTCTCTCCCTGTGCTTTCTTTGCAGCTCAGCTCAGCTCCACGGATTCCCATGTGCCAGGCTGGCATTTCACACTCAGATTCCCTCAGCAGCAGAGGTGCGCCAGCAGCGTGCCTTGGATGGAGAGCCGGGTGTCTCTCCAGTTCTGCTATCCCATTCCACACCATTTACTGTGGCAGTATCAGGAGCAGGCCAGGCATGGCACAGAGGTCGTGTCCTGCACAGCACACTGGTGAGTGTACAAGCCGAAAACCAATGTTGATTCATTGATGGTGCCTTTTACCTGAGGCACCATCTCCATTCAGTGTGGAGGCTTGAGAAACCTTTCTGAAATCTTGCTGGGGAGCTGGGTTCTTCAGCTGGACCACTTGGCAAAAACCAGATTGGTCTTGCCCTATCTCCCCGAGAGGCAAGAAAACATGGAAACCGTGGGGCATTCGCATCTCTGTCTCCCTGCTGTGCCTCTTAAAAGGCCTTAAAATTACAGCTGTCTGTCTGAAAACACTGTCAAAGCCACAGAAGGAGCTTGCAATAAGATAAGCCAGCACAGAGGGACCTTGAGCTAAGTACAGATGGCAGAAATTTACAGCAGGAAGGTGCTGATTCCAGGCCTAGCAGAGGTGAGGTCTGCTGAGCACATCGTGGGTGATGCATCCAGACAAAAATTACCACTGTGTCAAACTGTGGGAGAGGAAGCAACTGCTTGTGCACACACCACCTCAGGTTATTGGGAAGATTTGTGACCACCTCATGGATGCCCTGAACCAGGGCTGTATAAAGGTGGCACTTCCAGAAAGACTCCAGGATCCCCATTGCCCAGAAGCCCAGGGTGAAGAAGGACCAATGGATACCACTGGATCCAGGGGTAGTGACTATCTTCTCATTGATCTTTCTTTCTTTCTCTCTCTCTCTCCCTCTCCTCTTTTCTATCTCTCTAACTCACATTTAGTGTTAAATAAAATCCTTGTAATTGACTTTGGCCTATGGTCTGATTGACACCTGAATTTGGGCAGAGGCATGTCCCATGGATCATAACAGCCTCACACCTGGGGTACTCTGCACCTCGGCACTGGTGTTCACCACTTGCACCATTACCCTGGAAGAAGAGGCAACACAAAGGACCTGAGATTGAAGCCTCTTTCTCAGGTTATTTTTACAGATTAATCTTGCAGTAGCAAACGCCAGGCCAAGCCAAGCCCATTTCCCCCTAGATTTGCATCCCGAGTCAGATTTGTGTACTAGAAGACAAGAACTTCAAGTGTTTTTTGCTGTAGCTGCACTATAAAGGGCCTCTCCCACTTGCCTTCTTTCCCAAACGAATTTTTAAAAAAATTTACTTAGGATTTACTTAGGATTTCAGTACTTGTGCAGCCATCCCAGGCACTTTGCTCTGCATGGTTTCATATTTGCATGAAGCGCAGGAGGAGCATAATGACCTCAGAGGCATCTGCTACCGTGCTGCTTGGGCTGTAAGGTGATAGGGAGTAGAGCCTTGGTTAAATAGTGGCAAAGCAATAAAATAGTCTTATTTTATCAGGAAAGTGAGTTGAAAGGAGGTGTTACAAATTGCCAAGTCTTTTAGACACCCAGCTGAGATATCCTGAGGAAACCAGATTTATAAGAAGAGCTGAAAATTCGATGCCTGAAAATCAGAACCTTTAAAGCACATCAAAATTCAAACCCCAATACTGTTATCTGGATCATAAAACATTCTGGAAAGCTTCAGCTGAGGACCTTCTTCATAGGACCTCCTGCGGGAGCTAGGGCAGCCCTTGGCACTCTGCAAAAGGCTGAGGAGCAAAGGATAATTTCAAGCAGAAGCGCCTGATGGATTTCTCTACTGGCAGCAGTGAGAAATACTTGTTAAACTAATAGTCCAAGTAGTTTCTCGTCATGTAAGTTCAGTCTAACTTACTAACTACGGTTTCATTCATTTGCTGCACGACTCTGGCTGGTCACTAGATGTCACTAATAAAGAATAAGAAAGAGCAACCTCGGGGGAACTTTTTGGGGAGGCAAAATTTGATGGACAAAAGCACCTGGAAGTGCCTCAGCTCAAACCCCTGCTAGCAAAAGAGTGGCACTGAAGCAGCAGGATGGTCTGAGCACTTGCTATTGTAGGATTTGCAAAATGCCACACTTATCACTTACCCATTTTTTTTCCAGTGCATGGAAACCTTCTTGCCCTGTTTCCCACCACTGGAAGAAAAAGAGTGGCCTTGAGCAGGCCAGTGTAAAATGCTGCCACACTGACAGTCCTAAGCCTTATGGTGTCTTCTGAGGAGCAAGCATCCATCACATCCGAGACTTTGGCATGCATTTACTCAGGCATGGCCAATATTTGTAAACGTTTGATCTGGCTCCTTTACGATATGTTAAAAAGTCTTTATTACACTCTGTGGTGCATCTTCTGACACAGTGTCCATTGCTTTTGGAGGAGCAACCAGCACACATCACACACTTCAGGGACTTAGAGGAGCTTTCTGTTTGTTAGCATAAGCCCATGGCTCAGTGAGGATTTAATCCAATAAGCACAACTACCATCGCACCATTAATTTGATGAATGGATACAGCGAGAGCCTTAGATGTGTTTAGCTCAGGAGCGAATCCATCAGGGAGTGAAGGTCATCCAGCTCCCCTCATCCCCTCTTCATTGCATGGATGCAATGTTAATTGCATCCAGCTCTCCTGTTTAAGGCACTTCTAAAATTATATTTCTTTTGGGTGGTGTCTTTACCGGGTATATAAGTGAGTTTTGCCAGAAGGACAAACAACACGGGAATTAACTTTCCCTAGGAGGTAACTTGACAAGCACAGCCTTAGGTCAGACAGCCTTGGGTTAGATATTTACTCCATGAAGCACCTTAGGCCTGCTCAGTTCCAGCCTGAAGGCTCAGTCCTACATGCCAAGCAAATTTGACTGCTTATGGGGACACAAGGATGGGCTGGACAAGCCTGTCCTTCACCTCGACCTGCTCAGCAGTGCACAAAAGGTTGGAGAGTCTTAAATCAAGTGGGAAGGAGAGGACATTCTCCCAGTCTCCCTCTCTTGGGGCAGCGAGAAGAACTCAAGTAATGTCACGTGCAGAGGGAGAGACAAAAAAATGGCAATAAGAGGTTGAGAGATGAAGCTGAGACATTTAATTTGTAGAGCTGAGTACACTTATTTTCTGACATCCTACAGCAGATCTGCTTCATCTATTGACCTGCAAGGAAACCTCTGCAGGTCTAGACAGGACCATCAGCAACCACGCTTTCCTTGTTCTTTTTAATTTTGGGCCTAATTTTGTCAGAAATACCTGCCAGATACCGGCATTTTTAGCCAGTGATAAAATACCAATATTTCAGAAGTAATTTTTGTTTTAAATCAAATTTCAACATAAAACACTCTTCCTTCTCCCTCCCCCAGAAATATCTAATGAGAATAATCAAATTGGATGGTCTTGACACCATCAAATAATTTTATTTCAACAATACCTAAATGCTCCATTTCCATAAGGTACACACGCTGTTATACTATAATAACAAAGCATCATACCAGCAAATATTAATAACACAGCTGAAATATAATATTAAAATTAATGTTTGATATTATCCTAAATGTTCAAGTGAAATTAATGGAAATGAGTGAGTTGAAATAGGAATTTATTTACTTCAGCAGGATGAGATCATGTGGTATCAAAAGAAACTTACCAAGAGTTTTTTCCAGGGCTTTCCTTGTTCCATAACCTCCATTGAAGAGAATAATACTGAATTTCAGTATGAAAGTTATGAAGTTATTATAGAAGTTATTTCAGAAACTCCCCCCACACCCCCATGACTCCAAAACATACAAAGACACTCACCAGGCTTCTCAATAACCTGTGGGCCAGTGAGGGGCTGACAAGCAATGCATCACCCTTCCTACCCACAATGAATTGATTCTGTCACCAGCAAACTAAATGCAATCAAGCTCTTGACTTGAATCATAAATCCTTTGCGAGTCACAGTTAGCAGTAAAGTGAACTGAAGCAGATAAAATACTCTGACAACAGGCTGGTCCAGCAAAGTGTCTCCAGTAAGGAAGGGGAATGTAAATATTTTACTTCGATATCTGGAATACTTGCTAGTTTTCAGAACTCCATGTAGTAGGATCGTAGAGGGTTGTGTAGCATGTTAGTATGACAGATCCTATCATCCTGAGCTTTTCCCATAGAATCAGAGTGCCCGACCAAGTGATTATCAGGGTGTTTATGTCCTGGGGGCCTGTTAGGCTGAACCTGCTGATAAATTGTATTGGGGTTTTTTTTAGTAGATCAATCTTCTGGGTAGACGGACAGACATTGAGACAAAGGAAGCCAGTGGATATAATTTTTTTGGATTTCAGTAGTGCTTTCCATACTGTCTCTCACAGGATCCTTCTGGGCAAGATGTCCAGCTCACAGCTGGATAGACACATCCTGTGATGGGTGCCAGGGGAGGTTTAGGTTGGATAACAGGAAAAGGTTCTTCCCCCAGAGGGTGGCTGGGCACTGGAACAGGCTCCCCAGGGCAGTGTCACTGCACCAAGCCTGACAGAGCTCAAAAAGTGTTTGGACAGTGCTCTTAGGCACACGGTGTAACTCTTGGGGATGGTGCTGTGCAGGGCCAGGAGTTGGCCTTAATGATCTTTGCAGGTCCCTTCTGTGATTCTGTGAAAAGTCCTTGCCAAAACCCCTCCACACGGGGAATTTCTGCAGAGTGAGGTACCTTCTGTTCAGCAAGCAGTTCACACAACTTCATATAGCAGTTCACCTAACACAGATCTAATTGTCTCTTCTCCTGAGAACTGTGTCTGAGGAGATGTGACCAGGGACCTTGTCCTAGAAAGCTGTGCAGAGGAGCTTCAGTGTGGTACAGGATCCCTCCCACGCCAGCAGCAGCCAGACAGCCATGCCACCCTCCGGATGGAAGCTCTATGTCTCTGTGAAATGGCGTTGATGAAGATGGTGTTTGCAATGGGCCAAAAGGATGGAAACTCTGGGTGACAGGACAAGGACTTGGGGGACAGAGACAGACACATCCATTGAAAAATGTTGTCAAGGCTTCCTCTGCTGGGAAGTCAGGCAGAAGAGTGGGCTTTCCCCACCTTTGCTAACTATGGATGTGTGCACTGACACTGAGTCTGCTCTTCATGGCTTGGCAGAGGCAGCCCCAGTGCTTTGGTGGTGTAAAAACTAACAGGGTAAGAAAAAGTTGTTTTTGTAAATATTGACACAGCCCTGGTGTATGGGCAGGCAAACACTTCCCTGAAGATCTGATTAATCACCCAGAGATCACTAGCACAAGAGTTGAGATGGCAAACACCAGCCAGATGTGCTGATTAACACAACCTGAGCACTGACCATTTAACAAGAACTTTTTACATTAAACATCTTAGGCCCAGCCTTGGAAGGAGGTGGTACAGCCGAGGCTTTCTGTGCTGATCATGTATTCAGATTTTATCACCAAGTACTGAAAGGCTCTTGATCCACTTGATTTGTGACAAGTTCAAACATTTTTAGTCTAACTGCACCCTTGGGTTTAGTGCTACCCAAGATCAGTTAAGGTTCCTGTGTTTAGTATTTTAAGATCTATTGAGACCAAACTCCTTCACAGGCAGAGAACAGAACTTCATCAACAAACCAGACAGCATGATTAGGGGAAATACAAGCAATCTTCTTCACCTCAGCTTTACCAAACAAAACAAAATGAAAAATATTGCATTATTCCTCAAATGAGTTAGGGAGAGAGCTGATTAAAAAGTGTGCAACAGAACATATTTCTCCTTGCAGATGGTATTTCATCAAAATAGGCTAATTCTGAATGCAGTAATATAAAAGGAAATTTGTTTTTGAAACGAGGCTGGAAGAAAAAAAAGTTCAAATGCTCCTTTCTAAACTTGTTATCTCTGAGATCTCCTGAGGCATGGCTGCAAGTCCGCAGCACTGGAGATGGTGGGGGTTTTTTTTAAAGGAAGGACAAAGACACTCATAAACTCATCAGTCTAGTTGTGATGCCCAGAATGACACTGACATCCACTCATTTCTTTCACAAGTCCTTAATGAAGACTAATTGGAGGGTTAAAAGCAGTCAGCTTGCATTTATCAAGTCATGCCAGAACAATGGCAGTGCCAGAGATGGCATTTGTTTTCCTGGGTGACCTGCCTGAAGGGGAAGGGGAAAGTGGCGGATATCAGTGAGGGTATCAGCTATGATGAGAGAGGTCTTCTGATGCTGCCTCCAGCAAAGCAAGTTAATACATGAGTGAAGTCACCAGGAGGTGCAAACAATACCTGATTCTAATCAACAGGTTTATTAAATACAAAAATGTTTAACTCACATGTCCCAGACAAAGTTTGAGAGATTTAGGGTGACTCTGAGGGACAGGATTTGGTCAGTCTTGCCTTGGTGAAGTAGGAAAACGGTCTGCAGCCTCTCAGGTGGCATTAGCTAAAGACACACTTGGTGTGACACACAGGGCAGGAGAATTCAGCAGTCTGAGATGAGGGCATGGATTATGACACTGAGAAGAAGGGAGATGTTGGGGATGCAAAGGACGGACACTGCTGGAGATGCAGGATGCTCTAGCAAAAAGGAAGAGCTGATTTGGAACAGTGAAAATGGGAGTGGAGCTTGAAAGACAGTGCTTTGCTCTGCTCACCTCAGGGATGGCAGGGTCTTGAATCAAGATGGTGAAGCTGTGATCCAAGAATGGTACAGGGGCACTGCCAAAACGCCAGTGCAGAGAAAGGAGTGAGAGCAAGACAGAGGGGCTGTCTGTAACACACAGTATGAGAGGAAAGAACTGGTTATTCCAGAAAAGAAGAAACTGAGCGGAGACTTTCAATTATTTTTAGTAGGTAAAAGGTGCTAGTCAAGAGGTAAGAGGCCAATTACACTCTTTGTTAGGCCTAGGAAAAGTAAAGTGGAAAAATCAGCCGAAAATTCTCCTTTTCACAAGAACTTCTTGCACCTTCTCTCACGCTAACGAGCTGACCTCAAAGAGGGGTGTTGAACCCAGCAGAGTGGATTGCCTTTATTAATCCGCAGCAATGCACTTCTGGTTTCTTTCCAGTTCACATTCCTGCCGGGACGGTGTCGGAGCTGAGCGTGTTTCAGAGGGCCAGATGACCTGGAGGTGACAAGTTTGGCCTGGTCTGCCAGGAGCCTCTGCAAAGAGGTGCATTGGCCCTCTCCTGAAGCAGGGAGGTGCTGCAATGTGTGCGGGTGGGGAGGATGCCTCAGCGGTCCCAGTCTTCGTGGAACTTGGTGTTTGCTGTTGCAAGAAGCGGCAGAACACTCTTGAAGAGAAGCTGCCTACACAGCTCCCAGACTGGGCATTCTTCTCTCAATGCCAGATGCAGATACATCTCGCTGTGTGACGCTGTTGGGAACCTGAATTTGTCCTTGGTGCTTGAGAAAGGGAACAATCTGAACCGGCACCGCCTTGTTTGGCATTTCTCGACATAACACCAAGTAGTTTTCAATTATAAGACTGATTGCAACTTTCATAGCGTGCTTTGGTGGGAACAGGGCTTTGATTGTCATTTCCCAATGCATCCATGCTAACTCATCTGTGTGAAGCTCAGATCCACCACGATTCAGACAAGCTGACAATTCCCCGCAGTCAAAGGCAAATTTTCCAAAATACATAAATGTGAAAGGTATTTTTAACACGGAACATTGCATCAGTTCCAGGTATTCAGAAGCATATCAGATTCTCTTGTCTGGCACACTTCCCTTTGAGATGAGCATCTAATGAATTGTTCACAGCTTCAATCTTCCCTCAAATTATCTGTTCTTTTGGAGAGGCATAATGAATACAAATTGCATTATAGCTCTGACACCTCTAACCAGTCACTTAACTAACAGATGGTGACAGTCCAGGTAGAGCCTGCCAGTCCTCTTCCTGCAAGGGAAAATAAAGAAATGGGAAATTGAGAAAAAGAAAAATCAGAAGTGGGAAGAAGAAGATAATTGACAGGTGTTGGAAGCTTACTTTGAATTGCAGAGGCACTACTGGTGCACCAGGACAGTGGAAGAAAAGAGAATTTCTGGCTTTTAGTAGGAGTTCAACACCCTTTCCACTTCAAAAGATGCTTTTTGGATGGGGAGACAAAAAAGAAAGGGACACCAAGAAACCCTGCTTTTGCTGCTTTCTCACAGAGCACCTGGCTGCACTGTGGAGCTCCATGCCACTGGCAACTGTGGCTACTGAAAACATCAGAGCATTACAGAGAGAAAGTTGTCGATTAGAGCATTTACCCTAAGCCTCTAAACCATATTGCTGGAGAAAGGTTGGTGTGCTCACATTAGACACTGTTTCTTTCCAGCTAAAATTAATATTTCCCTCCAAGTTAAAACACTTTATTTTCTGCCAGACATAATGTGTGATGTACAGACCTGTGAATTAATAAAGAACTGCCTCCCTCCAGCTTAGCTTTTCCTGCTGAGTCTGATAATGAAATTTAGTCTTCTTTTATATACTCAATTAAAGCAAGTTAAGAACTGAGAGTGTGACTTCATTTATTCTTTGGACAGCATGTATTTTCTTTGTGCTACATCAGTGGTGAAGTGCAGAAACCTGTTTCACCCTGATCTTTTGAGCCTCTCTTATTTGCTGGGAATAGAGAAGAGAAATGAATCGGCACGAGCCAAAGCTTGCTGGAAACAGCAAGGACCTTCCCATGGGAGTCAACATGCTTTAATTCCACTCTTTTCATGGCAGATTTTCTGAAAGAGCTGAGTTCCCCTGCAGGGGCCAGACTTACAAAAGAGCTGAGCAGGTGGGACACCACCTGGAAAATCTGCCGGTAAATGTGGAGCGGAGGCAGCAGGAAATGGAGGCCTCTGGAGGGGCGGAGAGGAGATTTTTCTGAGATCCTCTTTCAGAGATCACTTCCCACCTGTTTTCCTGCTGCCAAGTTGCAGTGGCCGCTAAGAGATGCTCTGCAGACTTGTTTTGGAGAAGGAGTCCAGCACAGATTTGTCTACCCTCAGCTCTGCTGAAAGAGTGCAGCCACAGCCTCACTTTATTAATTACCTCGTCTCTAAACCACACAAGGTCTGGATCTACCTTCTGGCTTTACTTATTGCTCCCGCCTAGTCCAAAGTTCAGGGCAAAAGTCCAAAACTGTTGGATTCTGAGGGTGACTGACGCACAACTGCTTTTCTGTTCTTCACCCCTGCAGTGATGATGTGGTCCTGACCTTCTCCAGGGTGATTTATCAACAGCTCCAGCAGGTGCAAGGCCCTGAGACACAGGAGTTATGGTGTACCTTCCTCCAGAAGAGGCTCAGTTCATCACCTGCACATCCCAGACCAATGACAACAGCCTGGTTCACTCCTCACCACGGCTGCACTGAGCAAGGCTGAAAGAGTCATCAGCCTGAAGATTTGTTGCTAATTGCTTTCTTGGAGGATACGTATTTCATCATTTGTCCAAGCTCACCTCCAGGTTTTTTTTTTTCCTCTGCCCTTCTTTGGATCCTTTACTCCTGTTCATTCTCACACCTCTCCCCGCTGTCTGGTTGCCCTTTTTTTCCCCTTTGCCAGCCACCTCTGAGCACAGTGACGTAGTGGCACCTGCCATCATGGCCTGTAGCTCAGGATGTGACCTGTCTCACACAGGTCACTGCTGAGCACTGCTCTCCCAGGAGGTGGAAAATCATATTTAGACACCAAGTTTGAACCCACCTGTCCCTGCTCTGGGCCCAGCAGCTCTCATGTAATTTGTGCAGAGCTACACATAGAAGGGGCTGCTTTCCTTGACTTGTGGCTACAGGGCTGCTAACCACCTGTCTCTGAGGGAGTCCAGCCCAATGTTGCAGTTATCAAAGTTATTAATAATTAGAGAATATCCCAGAGGATGGAAAACCACACATCCTGTTGCCAGAAAATTCACCTTCCGTGGAAAAAGGTGGAATGTTTTGAGGAAAGAGCCACTTACCTGTTTTTAATCAAGGATTTCTTTGTCTGCAGCAGCATCTTGGATCTCTCCTGGCCTGTGAAAACTCCCAAACCAGAAAATTTAAGGGGGGGGAAAAAAAACCAACCCCAAGCTGAAAACCAACAAGGCTTATAATTGAATGGAAAGAATTAGCAATAATACCAGTGTTGCTGCCAGTGACAGCGGAGTAGAGAAGGTTCAGCAGCTCAGGGCTTGCTCTAGTGCCCTTCACTGGTCTTCCCTGATGGCTCATTAGGTAGAACTCTCACAAAACAGTCAAAAACGGTTTCCCCTTAAAAAATCCGCTCAGCAAAATTATCCATCCACGAATAAATGTCAAGACAAATCTTTTCAGCTTGCCCAGGTCGTTCTGATAATGTCAAGCCAGTGTGTTTCAGTCCTCCTGATGATTTGTTCCAGTGACAAAATATCCTGCTTCACAGCTTTCTCTGTTAAATTCCATTTTGGCTTTACACAAACATATTAACATTCATTTTCATTTAAATGGACCTTGCAATTTGCAGCATTAGTGCTTTGCCTTCAACATTTTTAAAGCCAAATGTGTGCTGCCTACTTTGCTGTGGGTTGTTTCGGCATTACTGGAAGCAAACAACCATCAATACTATCATCAAGTTTGTGAAACCTGTTTGTCTGGCACTGGGCTGTACTGGGAGTTTTTGAAAGAGGGATTTTGCAATAAAATCTCAACCTTTTTGACTGCTTGTTCCATTTACGAATTAAACAGAGCTTGGAAACAACAGAACCTGCCGTGTGATGGAAGATCTTTGTTTCATGTCCCTTCAGTTGCAAACATAGACACATGGTTTGGCATTCAAAAGCCTTCAATCAATTAGCATATTGGCGCTAATTTAGTAAAGATTTTTGGCATGTCCCACTTCTGCTGTCCAAGCCTTCCTTTGCCTCCTTCAGCCTGATCCCCTCCTGAGCTCACTGCTAAGGTGAGTACTTCTCCCAGAGCCACGCTTCATCCCTCAGCTCCTTCGGTCTGGTGGGGTCACCTCCTTTCCTCCCATCTCCCTGAACCCTGCCTTTCTTTATAGCTGTCTCCTGCCCAGCTGGAAAGTAGCACGTGGGAGACACATGGCTCATCTTGCTCCGTGTCCTGGGTGGCAGGCGGTATCACGGTATCCAGCTCAGCGAGTCACTGAGGGGAGAGCATTTTGCCTTTCTTTCTTTTCTTCCCTTTCCCAAGCCCTGCACTGAGTCACCAGCTTGACACTGTGAAAAAGGTCCCTCACAACCAAAGCATCAGATGCAAAGCTCTTCTGAAACACCAGCTAAGGAAGTGTCACACAGCAGGTACAGAATGGAATTTGCAATCCCACTCTCGGCCTTTTTAAGTCTCTGCACTGGAAAGTGTAGGAGCTGCTGAGGGTTGGACGGTCGAGATGGATGGAGACGAGAGATCTCTGAAGTCAGGTCTTGGAGCATGCAGTTTATTGCAAAGGGCGTGGGTGCAGGGGTCCTGCTTGGAGCTGCCAGCCGCAGCTTGGAGCAGGCCCAGTAAGAGCAAGAGTGAGAGAGTGTAAGAGTGCAGGAGTGTAAGAGTAAGAGCAAGAGAGTGCAAGTAAGAGCAAGAGCATAAGAGAGGGAAGTTCTCATTACAATACAATAAATCTTCTTCTGTGCTGAATATTCTAATTTTCACTAACCAATCTAGTACAAGATACAAATTCTATAGCATTTACATACAGCCTATAAGAATCATTGCATTACCATACTAAGTTATATTTTAAACGGTCCTAAAAACTGCTCTTTGGACCCCTTCTGCCAAGCTAGTGGGGTCTGCTCTGACCCTTGGACCTGTCTGCAAGCAGAGGGTATTGTTCAATCAAGAGGGGACTACCTTCAGCCGGCCATACCATTATTTTCCTGTTGTTCAGTAACTAAGGCTTGGTATCTCAAAGCTTACCTTCATTTCAATCTCGCCTATAGCTTCTATATTCTCAAAATCTTTCCCCAGGCAATCATATTTATGAGGCTTTCCTGTTTCATCCTCCCCAACAGGAAAGCATCTCTTGTCCTTGTGGACTAGTTGGATGAGAGGATTTCACCCCATAAAGGCATCAGTTAAATGTCTTGGAAAAAGGCCCCCATCTTCCCTTTCCTGCACTCTCATGAAATCCCCACTTCTCAGGTGGGGAGGGGGAGCACAAGTCTGAATGCCTACAAATGACACCACTGGAGGGGCATTCCTCCAAAAAGGAGGTCTACAAAGGCACAGCCCTCCACACTAATAAAGGACCCTTTCTTCGAAACCCGTGCTATGGGGAAGCAGAGGAAGTGAATGCCTGTGCTTCAGACAGGCTGCGACATTCGTTTCTGGTAAGTACATGTGGGAAATATTAGATATCAATGCAAATTCTTACTAGCAAGCACCAATGTGGTCTTAATTAGCAAGATTTAACTCTATAAAAATGAAGACATTTATCTTCCCTGCTCAGTGCTTACTGCACAGCTGGCTGTGATAAGTTGTCTGCATTTTAAGACTAGCAAATTAACTTCTTTATGCAAGGCCCGCTTGTAAAACGCCTGTGCTGATGGCAGTGAGACATTTATTTCTCATGAAAGCACCTGCTCCCCTCCTTCCAAAGGGTGGGTGCAGAGTTCCAAACAATTAAGTTATTTTTGCACTTTTCTGTGCACAAAAAAATAAGTACATCTCTGAACTTGAGGAGGTTCTGAGAAGGCAAAACCATCTTTTGTCAACCCAAAACCCAGAGGCACGTGCTGGAAATGCCACCTTGAACTGCCTGTACTCTTGGTCAGCCCATCGGACTGGATTTACCTCTTTCTGGCCAGAGGGGGGACCACTTCTTTTGCTTCTTGGCCAGCTGGGACAGCAATAGATAGAGGTGGAAATACAGTGGAAGTCACCCAGGTGCAAAGTGTGGGGTGAGGAGGGGAGCCATGGGAATCACGTCCTTCTAGGGGTTGCAGATTTCCCCTCAAAAAATGAGGGAAAGTGGGGATTTAGTTTATATCAAAACTTATCTCTGCGACTTGCCGCTTGGTGGGGACAGCCTTGGAGGTGAGTCAATCCCTGATTTGCTCCAGGCTATGACGAAAATTGCTATGCAAGCTCCAGGGCTTCCAGCTATTGCATGTTCCTCCCTGGAGAGCGCTGCCGGGTTTCTCTCTGGAACGCGTCAGGGTTGGTCTTACACAAAGCTTAATGCAGAGTGGGGCTGGCTTGGTAAGGCTGCTTCTGATCCGATGCTTTGGTAAGGCTTTCCTGAAGGTAAAAGGTTAGATTAGTGAATATTTGAATATGTAAACTGGAAGTTCTTAATTGAAAAACAATTTTCTCCTGCATTCACATAAATAAATATGTTTTCCCACATGGGTTCCTATTCATGTAGCTATACATTTCCCCTGGGAAAAAGCCAGTACTGGCTTAATGAGACATGTCCTTTTGCTAAGGACAAGCTGATTTTCCTCAATATTTCACTTGGTGGGCTTTTCAATGCAGATGCCCACTCAGAGTTTTCAGCCTCCTCTGTATGTTTGTTTTAAGAAGCCTCAAATGAACAAATTTGTTGTGACATTCCCTACGCTCACAACAAACAGCACACCCACTGAACTAGAACTAAGTGAGCTGGCAGAGGAGCTTTTGTTTTGTTCTCAAAAAACCCCAAAAGTTTGAACAAAAAAATGGAGCTTTGAGGGGACGAAAAAAATCTACTTATGAATTTACTTCAGCAGAAAATGTGGGAAAATATTTTAAGTCATGAAAACATTTTCATTTCACAGTATCATTTCAGCTGCATCAAAGGCTGATCATTTCTGAATTGCATTTGTAGTTTAGAATTGTCTTTGAGGGAGAAAGAAAAAAGAACAGAGGAGAAATAAGCTGGGCTGAAAAGCTGTTAAGTAAGCCCTCCCATCTGAGATGAAGCAAAATAAATTCAAGGTAAGCTTAATTATTTTGTGCATCTTTTGTTTCAGACACTAAGCTGGATGTCTCTTATTCATACAGGACTGCTTCTTTCTTCAATTAATCATGAGATATAGGTCTGTACACAAGTTAGGGTGTTTTTGCTTACCTTTCATCTGATGTTCCCTGCAGGTGTGTGTTGGAGTTGGACAGCAGGAGTGAGATACAGAGGTACAGAAATCCTAAAAATTAGCTCTGGACAGGGTGACAAGTGCCTCCTGTGACCCTCGGGCAGGATGAGCTCTGCCTTACGTCCAGCTGAGTACAGAGGGGCTTCAGGCCATCTGCTGATGCTGCCCTGCTCTGTCTCTGCAGGGCTGGTGGAGCTGCTTGTGGACGCACTCAGCCTCACATCCCAAATCCTCCCCAAACATGGAGTGTGCCGTCCCAAGTGGGGCCAGCAATGCCAGAAGGGGGAGGGCTGTAACGCAAGGGTGTGTTGGATGCACATTTAGTGATGTGACATGAAGGTCTCTGGCTCCATCATGCCATCTCTGGAGCCATACCCCAGAAATGCCTAAGAGACTCAGACAGGGGGGAAGAGCAGCAGGAAGAGGCTGTACCATGTGCCAAGCCTGCCCTGTGGGTTGTGATTCTGGGTGCTTCTGCTGCTCCAGCTCTGGTAGGTCTTAGTGAACTCAATGAGAATGAGGGCAGATCCACAGGATGCAGAATGGCACCCCTCAGAAGGTTCTGGGAATGCAGGGAGAGCTTAGTGCTGGACCCAGAAGGCGAAGAAAGGGCTGCCAGTTCTTATTGCACAGGCACGGAGCTGAGAGAAGATTCACAGGGAAAATTATCCAGAGGGATGCAGGGTACAGAGCTCTGTCAAGAGCTGTCCATCTCCTTGTCTCCATATCCACACCTTCCAGAAGAAAGCTTTTCCTGGTGGATGCAACCACATTTGGGAATAAACCCTTGGGTCTTCCAGTAATGTTTCCCCAGGTGAGGCCCCCATCTGAGCAGGGATTTCTCTGTGCAGGTGTATCCCTCAGATACAATGCCTTTGATCCCACACCTTCTGGGCTCTGCTTTGTCTGTCTCTGATTCTTGCTTCCCTCATGTACATACTCCATGTAAGAACATGAGGGACAGTGGCAGCAGGATACGCAGGGATTTGAAGCATCCATTAACAACGATAACATTAATTACACTGCAAAACAAAGCATCCATGAAAACATATCCCACGAGATCTAAAGCAAAGATTCATTAGTTCAGGCCAAATAAATCTTCTCCAAGCTGCCTGCCAGGGAGAGCATTCTGTGAGTGGCAGCTGAAGAAAAATGAATTTATCCTGGCCATGAGGAGCCACTGCTCCTCTCAGAGTTTGTCACCAAAGAGGGACAGAGAGACTGGAACTGCTCAAGTCATCAGCATCACTGAAAGTATTAGGAAAGGTCCTGGAAACAGAAATGATCTTTGGTTTTGTATAAGGTATCTATTTGATCAAATAGGGGCTTTAGCATAATGCCAGGCAATTAAGCAGCACGAGTCCCCAGGACGTAGGTGATTGCAGCTAGAAATCAGTGCAGAGCATGAAATGCTAATGAAAGCAGAATTGCTGGACTGGATTGAATAACTGCTCATAACTGTTTTGCTACTGGGAAGGCATAAAATCCCCTTAGGAAACAGCAATCTGTCCAAAACAAAATTATTTCCTGACTTTCACCAACTAGTAGATGCTGTAAGGCTGGGAGATGTGGATTCCTCACCTTTCCAAAGAGTTGTTATCTAACTTTTCTTTGCTGCAAGGCAGCACTTTCTCCTTAGCCATAAAAGCAGCTAATGTGGGCTTGTCTCCTATTACATTTTTGGCATTCATAGTATCTCCTAATGGCCAGTTTCAAAGGCTTCTTTGATGGGGGAGGACAAGGGAAAAGGATGACATTTCTAGTTTTTGTAAATTTGGGGCTGTTCTTCTTTGTCTCGGATTTGTCCAGTGACCAAAAAGCTGAAACTCTGGGTTCAGCTTCTTTCAAAAGGTCTCCTAGAGCTCCGGAAAAGAACCAGCTCTGAACTCTCATGGCATTGAGGAGGCGTCTGCAGAAATCAGTCCCACAGGCAGGAGAAGCATCTCTGGGCCATACACCAGGAACACCTGGGTCAGGTTGCAGCTGTGGGGGGAGCATACAGGGAAGAAGAAATCCAGGCTGCAGGTGTTTTCTTTGAGAGAAAAAGCAAAAATCTCTGTTGCAAAGTCCAGTGACATCAAAGACAGGGCTCAGCCTGGGGCTCGAGTGACTGAATCTGGACATTTTCTTCTACAGTGCTCAGGACTGGGTAGCTGGTTGGAGAAGTTAGCTCTTTCCATGGTTCTGTGGGCAACAGAACCAATGCAGGAACTTTATTTTTCCAAAGAAAGGAAGAACTTTTTTCTCCCAAAAGAAGCTTGGCATTAGATAATGCAGGTTTTCTTTGGCCGAGGTAGAGAAGGCAGCAAAGCTGAAGGTGAAAAAGGAACTAAAGCATGGAGTGGGCAGGAAAAGCTCTTCCACAGGTATTTTTACCCTTTTGGCACCCACCGTCTCTTGCTGTGAGTGTGGTTCTCTGTTCATCTTCCTTAGAGAAGGAAGCAGCATAAGGATGCTGGACATTCACAAAGGGCTTGGAATAAGCACCTCACACCAAAAATACCCAGGAAGGGCCAGCTGAACAGCAGCCAGAGTGACAAATTCCTTGGGAAGTGAGGCAGTGGGGAGGAAAATGCTTGGTAATGTAATTTCTTTTAAAATAATTCTGTCTATTTTCCAGTCACCTCCTGGGTGGCTGGGGCTGAAGATCCTTAAATACGTGAAAAATACATTATAACAGAAAGAGGGGAAAAGTGGGCCGGGGGATGGGAAAAGACTTGCTAATCTCAGAGCTAGTGCAGGTGTTTTATCCATGGAAACTTGTCCTCAGAGTGCCACAAAAGCACCGGGTGGGAGTGTTAACGCAAAGTGCATAAATAGATAGGAACCACAGAACAGGGCAAGGACAGATTGGAGACATTTCTTCATCACGGCTGAGTGGGTTCAGTGGCCAAGAAGTAACTTTAATCTACAACCTCAAACAGCAGCAAACCCAGGGCACGCTGTACCTCTGGCTGGGCGAAGCAGGAGGTCAGAATTTCCTGTTCTAGCAGGGAGAGGGGTGCCAGGCTGAGGATGCAGAGGGTTGGTCTGTCAGCCCCTGGGTTTCATCTTGCTGCTGGAATGGATGGCAGCTGGCCATCTGCCATCTGTCCCTGCATATCAGTCCAGTTCCTTGCTCTGCCACTTGTGCAAACCATGCTGAGAGGTCACCGGGCAGCCTGGACATGAAGGGTGTAAGCGCTGGCGACGAGATGGGCCATGAATTGGGGCTGAAGGGATCACAAAACCTAAAATCCACCCAAGCCCTTGTGCTTCTCATTACCTTGTGGTGTCCTGGAAACGGCCAGGAGGAAACAAAACGCCTGTCACGCCGATGGAAATTCGATGGCCTCTGTCTGGGCCATCCATAAGTCAAGGTTGCCTATGATACTCCTTGAAAGGATTTCTGAAAGGAGATTTGTAGGAAGTTGAAGCTTCTCTGGCACTTGGGGAAGATGTATAAATGCATGAGATTGCCAAAAATAGCCCAGAGTCTTTCCGAAACAAGCAGACTTCACTCAAGTGCACTGTGTCACCAGGAAAGCAGAACGGATTTTTCTGCAGATGGATTTGCAGTTTATGAACTTGCTGGAAAGACAATGACTGCTGGCCCATCCAGCCAGGTCAGAGCCCCTCAATACAGCTGAGTGCACACTTAAACTGGCTTATTTCCAGAGGCTTTCACAGGGAAAAGAGGGCCTGCCTTCTCTCAGCTAAGAGTCAATTGCCTTGCAGTTTGGGTCTTAAGGCTGAATCATATTTATGAGGCTTTCCTGAACGGTCCCGTAGGATAAGTGCTGATGGGATCGTTAGATGATCGGGGGAAATAGTCAGCAAACTGAGCCTCAGTTTCCCTACTCTGAAGAGTTTCAAGCCTCGTTGGAGGCGCTGTGGGAAGCGAAGTTGCATCTGTCCTTTGTGTCAGCAATTTACCATGTCTGAATAAAGGTGCCGAGAAACCTGTCTGTCCAGCAAGCCTGAGCTGCTGTGACAACAACTTACACAAATCAAGTTCTCTGACACAATTCTGAACAAGCACTTGGGATAGATTATTCCAGCTTCCCTTACCCTGCAACAATGACTAATGCAAGGTTTAGGTGATCTTTAAAACAAGGCTTTCATACTGCTGTCCATGGCACTGAAACCACGGAGATTGATTGCAGATGCAGCAAGCAGCTTTGACAAATGAATGTTCCAAGTATAAACATTTGGAAAGTCAACAAAGGTAATAAATCTGTGCAGCGTATGGGAAAAAAATAGCTGAATAAAGGTTTTTGGGGATGTTTGGCCTGGACACTGCAGAGCTCTGACAGTTCTGGAAACAGCTATCATTATTACACATTGCTTTTGATTGCTTTATTTCATCACACGGGCCCACAGGCAAAGCACGATGTGCTGCAGTGTGCATTTAACTGGGAGATGGAAAAAAATGTGCGGGGTTTTTTTGCTCTTCTCCTGCTTGGTTTGTCCAGGAGAGCCTGCAAGATTTTTGAAATGGGATATTAAGTAAGTCCAAGTCCCGTTTTTGAACTGATCTACAAGCAAAGCTGAAAAGATTTTGTAAATGTCTAAAGGTGCAAGTAGATCTGCATGCTTAGGCTTTTGGGGTGCCCAGAAGGATCAGATGAACCAATTGGTATCTAATCTATGGGTGCCTTTTGGATATCTCAAAAGCTTTCCTGCATCTTACTGCATTCTTAATGATCCAAACTCCAGCTGACCAGAGCCTTAGTTAATTCCTGAAATAGAGGTTTGGCCGTCTTTAGATCTGATGATAAAGCTGCTCTGCAAACCAGGATTTCTGTGCAAGACGCAGAGGTTCAAATATGCATATTTACAGTCCCAGATCCTTGCATAATTTCTCAGAAGCACTCAGCTACACAGATCTCCCCAGCAGAGCCAAGGAAAAGTGAAGTTGCACTTGGTAGCAGACTCCATTCCAGAAATTTAATAACATTTATTCTTATGGGCATGTCAGAAATTATAGGCTCCAAGCTGGTGCTCCTGAAGTCACTGGAGAGAGGACAATTAGCACTAAGCTGTCTCTGTGAGTCCAGTATTGCATTATTAAAGTCTTCTTTGCCTCTGGATTTAGGGACACTGCCTTGCAGTCATCTCAGTGATACAAAAATCTTCAATGACAAATGTCAACAACTGGCACAGAATTAGAGTACTTTGTTAGGGACTTGTTCTAGTTTTTATTTTGCTTCTCCCTGTTCCTCCCTTGTCGTCCCCCAGCCCCCACCCCCTGCATGAGTTTCCATAGAAACAGGATGAACAGGTTCCTCTGCATCCTCCAGTGGGATTCAGGCAGCCGCAGAGATTCTCTGCGTGGAGCCATTGTTGTAAACAAAAAAACCACCTTTGTCAAAATCAACGTGTTTCACCTGAGAAAAACACCAGCAAGCTGCCACCCTGCTCATGAAGGAATTTTTGTTTTCTTCCCCAGCTCAAGAGGTGCTTTCTCCTGTAGAAACAGGGAATGTGAGTGCACACAGTTACTGACCCACACCCACCTGTCCCCGTGTGCCAGGATGCACAGACCGGTGTGAAAGAGCCGTGGCCTGGCACTGAGCACAGACATTCCCTGAAGAAGCCAGGAGCCAGCTCAGACAAGAAAAACACTGGCAGGGTTCTACTTTAAAAACTCACCAGGACAGGAGACAAAACAGCCCCGTTTCCCTACAAATCCACGCAGGGACACAACTGGTGTTGCAGTGCCTTCAAGGTTCCACCTCCCATCTCTTCATACAGCTCTTGACTGGCACATTTCTGGGTAGTTTGAGACAAAGCCTCAACTTTTATTTTTATTAAATTATGATAATTGCATTTGAGCTGCCATCTTAACCGAGGAATAAACCCGTACTGTTTTAAGTCTTTGTGGAGCGCTTAAAAAAATAACTTAATGATAAGATTTTTCCTATTCTCTTGTCAAGAAACTAACTTTATGTTTAATATCCATGCGGCCAAAGATTTGAGGTCAATAGCTACGCTCACAAAAATCTTTGCTGCCACTTTTCAAAGGCTACAGGACCTACACAGTGATTTTTAAAAGGAGTCTTGACCAAGTTCAGTTAGTTCTGCTGTTTTATGGTAAGTATTCTAAGTAACTTACACTTCCACTTCTTCCACCTCTACTTCCATTTTCTTTAAATGGAAATTTCTTTGTTTTAAAAATATCAGTTAACTGCAGTGCACTCTCACATTAACCTCTGCGGACTTGAAGGCACCAGCTCAAACACTGCAATACCTACAAAGCACAAAGGATTCCACCAAACAAAATTAATCAGGACATTCTGCCAATTATAGTCCCTTCAAAGCTAAAAACTCCAGTTTTCTGGGGAATTCCAGGAATGCTTACAGGGATTGGATTCTTCATGACTTATCAGCTACTACAATTTTGCTATTTTTCACTTGGTGCAGAAATAAGCCTTGTCTCTTAACAGAGGATTTACATACATGATAAATGGAGAGGGAAGGAGGAAACAAATTAATTCTGATTTGCCACTCTACCTGGAGGTCACGGGCTTGCCAAAGCCATCTAACAGCATCACAAAAAAAAAAAAATAAAATAAACAACTCTTAAAATGCAGTCTGCCCAGAGTCCTGACCCCACCTTTTGATTTTATTTCCTGAAACCCAATATATCCATTTGCTAGTGACAGTCATTCTCTCAGAGAATGACCCTGTTATTTCAGGGAAGCCCCAGACAAAAGCAATTCTAGCAGACAGAGCCAGGTTACCCACTAGAGCTCTATGGTTTCTTTGCAGAAGGATGAATAGCTCTCTCACAGAGCCACATTTCCTACTCTCTCTCTGCTGCTATCTCCAGCTGCCTCCAGCTACCTCCAGGTTTCTCCATGGCACCCTCCCAGGCCTGATAAAGTAATCCAGCTGTAAAAATCTCATGACACGCTGACGGAGTGCTGCAACTGCCTTCAGCCATGGTTCCATGATGGGAGCTGCTCCCTCTCCTCTAAGGGTAGAAACCCAAACCCTCTGGATTGCTCAGAATCCAGGCACGGCTGCTGCTCAGAATTTTTTTTCCATTTCCCCCCAGTGCTGTGCCTGGATGCAGACTGCTGCTCCTTCCCTAGACAATCTGCTATGTGGAGATCTCAGTTCTGTCAGCCACTTGTGCTGTGTTTGTAAACTGCAGGTAATTTCTGTTCCTCTCTCCATGAAGGTTTTAATATTAAGATGCCAACATTACTGTCTGGATTGACTGCTAGAAACCATTTTGCTTAAAAACAATCCGTGGGTGAGAGATCTGTTCTGCATTTCCATCTTCTGTGTGCCTGCCAGGTGACCTCCTTTGTATGACAAATGGTTCATCGTGGCTCCAAGATGTGCAGAACATCCCTTTTGCTCACAGATCTCATTCTGCCTGTGACCCTTCAGCCACTGTGCCTTGCTTTCCACAATTCTTTCACTTGTTAAGGTTTTATCCCTTGATTATCCAGTCTAATTTCAAATTTAATCTGCTGCAAATTTTCCAGGACAGCTCATCCCCATATAACATAATGATCTGGTAAAGCTGTGACAGGCGTATTTATCCAGAAGAAGCATCTAATTCCCAGGAAAGTTAATGAGCACTTCCAGTTTTGCCACAGCAGCATAATGAAAAGCACACATCCCACTGTTAAATGAGCTGAAATATCGCCATCCTGGTAAGAGAACACTACAGTGGTATTCAGTTTTCCTCAGTAAAATCATAGCTAATGATCCAGTTCTTTATAAGGCTGCGTTGATATGGGAGCATCCGAGACATCACCATTTTTATTTACTGGAAACTGGACTCTCCTCCATCCTCTGCCAAGGGATTTGCATTTCAGTGACAGCTCTAAGATCAAGCACATCCTTTATTCCCTGTAACTGCCCCTGCTGGCTGGTGAATACCATGATTAAAGACCATGAATACCTTGTTACAGTGCTTTGTGGATGGAAAGCCATAAGCTTTTATTTTACTGAGAAAACAGAATGCCAAACTTCTTTTCCCAACTAAGTTACCTACTCTCATTTCCTGTTCAAGTGACAAAAAACAGCTCAGCTTTTGCAGAGCTCCCAGCTTTGCCTCTGCCTTTTCCATGCTGGAGGGACTGCTGTGATCTTCCCTGCTCATATCCAAGGCCATGTTCACAAATGCCACCATCACCAGACCTCCTGGGGTTGCCTCATTCCAAGTGCCTCACACCATTATCACTGTGTGGTCAGTGCTTTTAACGTGCCAAGTCATGATTTTGCACCTCTGATTGCACCAGAGTTGGATTGCCTTTTGTTCCCATGCTGCCTCTTTCACTGGATTTCCTTTAAGGATGATTGCTTTGCGAGGAAGTTCAGCAGCATTATCCATCCAGCAAATGTTTCCTCCCCATACAGAGATTGTTTCTCCATCTCATCAATAACAGATAAAAACTTCTTTCTTTCTTTCTTTCTTTCTTTTTCTTTCTTTCTTTCTTTCTTTCTTTCTTTCTTTCTTTCTTTCTTTCTTTCTTTCTTTTTTTTTTTTTGGCAAAATCTGTTTATATTGTGGGCAGATTCGGCTTTTAGTTTTTGGAAGTCAGTACTACTTTCTGGCCCAGAAAGGGCAGGAAGCTGGTGCTTGCACTTTCTGGAGAATGGACGCCAGCGTTTGGCTGTGTGTCTAGGGAAACAAGATGTATCTCAGCATCAAGAATCCCATGTCAGTTTTCTCTCTTTAAGTAATGCCCAAGGTTCAGTCTAAGATCCGCTGCTGGATTACAGCTTGCAGAGAGCCTGCCTTTGGTTTGAACCAACCTGTCACGCTCACTCGTCACCTTTAAAACACTCTCAAAACTATTCTGCTTCCCAGGCTAGCACAACAGCTTGTTCACAGCACTTTGGGGTTTAATTTCAATCAAGATTCCTTGAAATTAATTCAAGCAAGTTTCATTATTCGTGCTGCTCTTCGGATTGTCACTACTGATTGTTTATACTCTGTTCATGAGCAATAAAATATAGCTTTCCAGCTCCAGCAGTTTAGGCAGTCCCCACTCCTATCTATTTACTCTATACCATGATTACCATTTCTTGTAATTTCATTAAAGCACAGGAGGTTTGTGGGGGTGCTTTATTTTCTGTTATGATGGTGTTAAAATCTGTTCCAGAAGCACAGTGTCAGAAAAGTGGCGTTTTTTCTGGTGATTTAGTTGATGGATTTTTTTGCTTACTTGCTTGGTTGCTTTTTTTTTTACCCCTTTATCTTTAATCTGCTATAGAAGTTCTCCCAGCTCCAGGTGAAATTTCTTAACTCTCTACCAGCAGTGCTGCTGGCACACAATTAAATCTTCCTTAGCCAATGTACTCCAGGGCTTTTAGAGGTCAGATATAAAAAAGAACTGTCATTCTCTTCTAAACTGATTGTGTTTCCTCTCTCAGATAACAGAGAACTTTTTTTTTCTTTTTCTTTTTTTTTTCTTTTTTTTTTTTTTTTTAACAAAATCCCCATTTGCTTTCATTGCTTGCTGACAGCTTTCCTGGAACTGTAGTGTCTACGCTAAGTTAATTTCTTGGATAGCTGAAATCACAGCAGTTCACCCCTCTCCCTCACTACTCTATTACACTGTTAAATTTTTGCTATGGTCCAACAGCCACAAAAGGCTTGTCTGGAGCCAGTGCTGGAATATCTTCCAGGAACCACCCATTTTCCTGCACACTTTTTCCCTCTCCTGGGAGGTGAGCCCTATTCCAGCAGACAACACCCAATGATTTCATTATATTCCAAACTGCTGTAGTTTTACTGAGGCTCTGTCTCAGGCCCCCTTAAGCCTGGTTCCTGGCCCACAAATTGTTCCTGCATGTTTACTTCCACTGAAAGGGTTTCTCTTCCATTCAATTCCTATTTCCCTTGAAACTGTGCAACCACGTGGCTTTCACAACATCCTGCAGCTTGAGCTTCACCAACCCAGAACGTGCTGGATGAGGTTTATGTCCTGATAGTTTTTGCATCTACCTCCTTTTGGCTTCATGTGTTGCTTCTTTTGCAATTTGAAAATTAAGGGAAATTCAGGCAATCCCTACCCACATTTCCATGACCTGCCAGTCATATCTCAGTCTCTCTTCCCTTTTCTTCTTCCCCAACCACCAAATCTCACACTTTGCTCCAAAACCTCCAGAGCCTGTAGTTTTACTGCTATTTCAGGAGAAAAAGAGGAAGAGCAAGCCCCTGATGTAGAGATGAACATCCCTTCAATGGATGAGCCAGTGGAAACTCATGAGTGTGTGTCCTGTTTTAATACAGATGGGAGATGCCAAGTGCTGTGGGCAGTCCAAAAAAGTGAGGTCAATTGTGAATCACCAGGGGTATGCCCAGTTATGTGGAGAAAGCTATGCCTAGGGGCCAGAGAGAAGGATGGGGGAACACTGATGAGCAGAAAAAGGTCTGTGATGTGTGGGGCAGAGAAAGATAAGGAACATCAGACAAAACAGCAAATGTAATGGAAAGCTAGAGAACTGGAGGAAATTCCTGGTGCCAGCACCACTTTCTCTCTTACAAAAGGACTTGAACAAAAGGGAAAAAGAACTTTTACCTTGGACTGACTTCCAGCATTTGTGGTACTTCATGGACTGCAGAGGGACTTAATTGTACCAAATGCCTTCAAGTCACGGCCTGCCAAGTCTCAAAGCTATCAAGTTGCCCCCTTTAGGATGGATATAAAGACAGAGATTTCCACTCCTCTGGGGAAAAACTGTTAGTCCTCTTTACTGAGGAGAATTTGACAGCTGGAGTAGAACAATTTCAGTGATGACCTTTCCCGCCCGACTCCTCCTGGGATTCTCTTTTTGAACTCTTCACCCCACTTCCCCTTCACATCAGTAACACACCAGCCCCATACTGCCAGGTAGGGTCACATCCTGCTAAACTTGCCAGAATCCTCAACCAAGGACACAGCAGCTTCCTGACTTTCCATTCATGGTCCCTCCTGCAGGTTTTCTCAGGACGCAAAGATAACCTCTCCATCAAAGCAGTGCAAACCCAACAGCACTCTGCCAGGGAAGGTGTGTTTGTGGAGTGTCCTCCCATCTCGTCTGCAGCATTGCAGAATCCAGGGGTGTGCAAGGAAGGACAGTGTGACTTGGAAACACCATCAGATTGCATTTATCTGCTGACAGGGAACCGGAGCGGTGGCATCATTCACATTTATGCCATGCCTATTTCTCATTCTGGGAAGCAGAGCAAATAAATTAATTGAATTTCACTGCATCACCGGCATGTAATAAACTCATCTGATTGTTAGTCTCTCTCATAAAGACCCAGTCCCTAGAGTCAAGATATGACAGAGCTAAGCCTTGGGAGTCAGGCAGGAAAAGGATGTTCCTTGGATGCCACAAATCCAGAAGATACAGAAAAGGCCTCACCTTTTCTAGATATTTATTTTTCAATTCAAAGCTGGTTAAATTAACCTCTTGAATCAAGACCTTCTGAGTCAGGATCTCAAGAAATATCCCAGAAAGTACTGTGTACTTCAACTCTGTCTTGCTCATTATTGTCTCTCCCAAAAGAGAGACGCGTAAATGTATGCAGGGAATTCCTTACAGAAAACAAAAAGGAAGGGGCACAAGGTCAAATTGCAGTTTGCAGTGGTCACCACAGATCCCACAGTCCTAGGCCAAAATAATCTGGATTTTTTTCACTCAATGAAATGGTTTTTATTAGCTATTTTAAAAGAGAACAGATATTATTTAAGAAAACATAAAAGAAAAATGAATGGGGCAGCAGGAGCAGATCACAGCTCCTGGGAGGCTGTTGGGGCTCCTTAGTCATAAACTGTCCTGAGCCGAGCTCTGAAGGACAAGGAGGTAGATTCAGATCAGAGAGGACTGTAAAGATGGGCTGGGGCTGGAGCAAGAGTCAGGGATTTCCTCCACAGCACCAAAGGGAGGAGGGTAGTAAAAAAAAAAAAGACAAACAGAAAAAACCCCAAATAGCAAACTGAATCTGATGTCTCATATTAATAGCATCTCTATATTTGGGTGTTAAATAGAAGGGGGAATTCCTGCAAGTACAGCATTTTACTGTTTCAAAGAGTTCTTAAATCATAGCCAGAAGTAATAGAGGAGATGTGGTTCCATTTTCAACCAGATCTTTCAAAAAAATAGCAGTTCTTAAAGTAAAGGTAGTGATTCTCAGCATGGCTGACTTACATTAGTACAAGATGGGACAAAGTCTGTTTTTTTTAATCAAACTTGCTAGCTAAAGCTGTAACCCCACTTCAGCAAAGGGAGGGGGTGAAGAGCAGGATCTGCTCACATCCAAAAGCAAAATTTGGAAGGACGTGAGAGTTCAAAGCAGGACCTGAATTATCCCTCTGTTTGCTTATCCACTGGCCTGCTAGAAGAACTGGGCCAGAAAGTGAATCTATCTGTTTACTCAGGGGTATCAGCAGAGAAACTGAAATTATTTATCTAGCTGGCTGGCTTATGGAGGTCTGCAGAGATCACTACTGAACCTGAAATTGCCTGTCAGCCCATCTGTGCATCACCAGCACAAAGACCCAGAGGGATCAGTACCAAATTCAGAATTATTTGTCTATTCACTCTTCAGCCTGTTTGCTTTCCCAGCTCTGAGAAAGGAAGCAGACCAGCAGAAATATGAACTACATCTCAGGCTGGGTCAGCCTGCTCTTGAGCGGTGTAAAATGCTACCAATTGTCACAGCTGCAGTCGTCAGAGCCTTCAAAATTTACAGTGGAATTGCTAAAATATACTGGTTTAATGATGTGCAGGACCACAGTGCCTAAAAAAAAGGTACCACATGGGCCCGTTTCCTCAGCTGTTTAAAGCATTTGTCCATTTATACCCAGCCACTCGCTCCATCTGATCCCACCACCATTCCCTTGTGTGCCTCCCTGCACTGAGGGGGTGGTGAGGGAAGGGTATGGGGTCTAGTGGTGAGTTTTTTTATTGTGAATAAGAGCTCCTCTTTCCCAAGGGGATATTAGTGGCCTGTTTCTTTGGCTTCTCAAATAAAACCACAGCACCTCACTCTTTTCTTTCTGGAAAGGAAGACAGGAGTGTGGGGCCATATCCCTGCAATGAACCACTGTCAGTCCGTGGTTTTCTTGTCACCTCTTGTGTGAGAGGGGGGCTTACAGGTGTTCAGTGTCACACAATGGCGTATTTGCCTGGTGCCTGACAATTGCAGTTTGGCTGGCAGGTGAAAAGGATGGATCAGGAGGATTTGTGAGCTGCTCACACAGGACGTCCACCTCTGTCTGTCATTTTACTGCCTCGGTTTCACTGCATTTCTGACGTGGAGGGACATCTCTCTTTGAGGAGAGCCAAGGCTTATTGTAGTCACCCTCTATCAATCACGTCCAGAAAATAAAGTGGTACTTTCTTGCAAAGTACTTATCAATGCCTATTTTCAACAATCTCAAGGAAAATGATGCAATTCCTTTTCCCGTAAGTGTTAAAGCAGCAGAACTGCTTGACAGTAAGCAGGGAATTTGCTCTCCTGACGAGGTTCCACAGGCACTGAGGTGTGTAAGCAACTCTTTCGGGCCACCCAAAAAAGCTTTGGCCATTCAGTGCTGAAAACAAAAGCCATAATAATCTGTTTTCTTCCATGACAACTCTCTGCTCTCTCTTGGATCTCTGTGACAACAACCTGCTCCTCTGGATCCAGTCACTAAAAAAGTGGAATTATGCACATGTAGGAATATCACTGAGATTGGGGGCAGTAGGGAGTGCAGAGCTTTAAGACACTTTTGTGTGTGCAAAAACTCTTAATTGTGAGAAATGGTCAAGCCTCGAGCAGCTGCTTCAGGGGAAATTCAAATGCAATTTAAGGAGAACAGAAATGACTTCAGAGTGGTTCAGCTTTTGTAAGAGTCACAGTGAATCACATCTTCGACAGCAGGCAGCTGCAACATATATTGATCCATGTTTTGAGCAAAAAAATAGAAAGCCATACCTGTATCGATTGGCCATTTGTCATTTGAGATGTGTTTTAAAGAAAGTGGAGGAGGCAAGCAGAGCCTTTGCATTCCTGCATGAGAGATGGACTAGTTTCCCTGACAGACCCCAGTGCCTGCAGGCAGAGCGATGTGAGCACAGCCAGCTGTGCCAACAGCTGGGCAGAGCTCTTCCGTCTACATTGCCTTAATTTAACATTTTGAATCCTCCTGCTGCCCCAAAAAACCTTCCCAAAGTTTCCCTGATCCAGGCACCCCTTGCTCCAGTCTCGCCATCCCATGTGTGCTGCACATCTCTGAGAGATTCCCTCCTGCCCTTTCTGCGGAGGGGAAAAGAGGGTGCAGCAGGGGACCTGCGGCCATGGCAGGGGAAAGAGAAGCACAGGGCACATCTCCAAGTAGAATCAGTTTTGTTATTAACCAAAACACTGCAATTTTCAGCTGAACTGTTATCAGTATTCAAATCTGCACCCCTTATTTCCCTCTCTCGTGTTCCAGACTCCCAGGCAGGACAACACATTCATTTAGGAATGAGAGCAAGAGGTGTGGAAAACAACAGGGTGAGCGTGGAAAAGCAGTGCTATTATTTTTGTTTAATATTAATATACCACCGAAACCTGGCCAGTAGGCATGGGACAGACAAAATGTAAATGACTTTTATGTCACGAAGCAGCTCCCAGCAGCGTGCACAAGCCTTACCCTAGTGGAAGGGAACACATGCATATTCAAAGCCTTTTACCAAAGCGGTGAAGAAAAGAGAAGCAATACTTTCTTTTGACTTGGAATTCCCACTTCTGTTCAGCTGGGAATAGAGGCATAATTAATCAAAGCACTTAAGTAAGTTTCCTTCTGCCTTAATCAGAGCTGTGCAAATAAATCATTTTTTCGGTTCAGTAGCTAAATCAAAATAATAATTTTAGAAATATTTTTAAGATTTCTGAAATGAAACTTCAGGCTCCCTCAAATATTTTCAGTGAGCAGAGATATTTGGTTTAACTGAAATGAGGTGCTGACTTCACTTTAAGTGCTCTTTATCTACTTTAAACACATAGAGCTAAATTTGTCCCTAAAAGGTTGTTTTCAAAGGGAAAAAAAAAATCAAAACAGATCTCTTAAAGTAAGTATTCAAATCAACAACTCTGGCCTAATGAAGAGAAACAAATCCTTCCAGACAGGCTGGCTCAAACCTGAGCCTCCCTCTGCCATTCCCAGGCTCATCTGTGGGAAGAACCAAGGGATGCTCTGCACTTCATTCCCCTGTGCCCACTGACTAAACCCCTGAAGTGACTGTGGGATGCATCCAGTGGTCGGTATTAAAATTTGCGGTTCAAAGGGACCACACCTGGAAATGAGACCCTCTGCACATGCTGTTGGCAGTGCAGGACTAACCCACAGCCCCCCAGGGGCTAATCACCCTCACCAAAACCTCACAGACCCAAAAATCACAGAGCAGCTCTGCATGCCAGGAAAAGTTCCCAGTACGGCTGCCAATTCTCCATCACCATGGGAATTCTGCCTGCCTGCTTTCTTTGGGTGTCACAAAGTCAATTTAAGCATAGTACATTTTATTAAAGCACTGTGAAACAAGCTGATTTTCAGGCACACACACCTGCCTATCTTTGGGTCCAGGTTATACATGCAAGCTGCAGTACAAACTGAGAATAACTGCTCGATTTAATTTTAGGCTTTAATTTGATTCATTAACTTGGTGACACCTTGGGCGAGGAAACGTATTTGGTACCCAGTAAGTGGAGGAGGAACATTTTTAGCATGAGGAGAAGTAAAAAAGTCATTCAGTCCTCTGGGAAAGACAGGGAGAGAGAAAATGAGAGCAGCAGGTAATTTATTGCTGGTTTAATAAGAAGCTGTAAGCTGAGAGGAGGGGATAAGAATTACAACGTGCTGTAAAAACAGTATCTCTATCGAGGCCCTGATGTTCAGTGTCCAGAGTTATGAGTTTCAGTTCCCTGGCTTGTTTCTTGCTGCTCCTATTTCAGACATGAAGAAGGACCCGGGAGCTCTAAAAGCTTGTCCCTTTTATTCACCTCTGTGAATTGCTCCCATAAAAAAAAATTACCTTTCCTGACAAGTCTTGCCTCCAGAACATCCTCAGAGCCTGGCCACTCCCAGCACAGCAGAGCTCAGGGCTTGGTCCTGCAGTCACTGGAGCCTGCCACAGGTAGGATCAGGGAGGTGGTGGCCTGTGGGGTTTGCACATATATTTAGAAAGGATCTGGCAAATCACATAGAGATGTTGCTTTACATTTCAAAAAAGTTCATTTTTTCTCTGGAAGCTGCAACTTCCCACAGACCTTGTCTTAGGGGTCCACTAAAGACAGCTGGGCATGGGGCAGGGATCCTGGAGAAAAGTCACTGCCTCCTATTCCCTGAAAGAGCTTTCGGACTCCAGACATCCTGACTGATCTTCCCAGTCACTGATTTGGAGCTGAAGTGTTTTGGGGCTCTTCTGCCCAACCTCAGATTTGACAACACCCCCACACACCCTTAAAAAAAGGAAGACGTTAGTGAATTAAATTCTTAGCTCTCACAAGTGTCCTCTGATACCTCTGGGGACAGAGTGGGCCGGATTCTCATTCACATGAGGGGCTGCTTATGCCGCCGCACTAAAAAAACCTGCTATCTAGGCTTTGCTGTAAATCCAAATTAGGCCCCTAATGCTGCTGCTGGGGAGAGGATTAAATTTATCACAAGCAGTTGGTATGTAATATTTTGTATTCCTTAAGCAAATCCTTCCAGAGCAGAATGAAAGACCATACATTGTGTATGTAATCCAAATGGAAGGACTTTTTTTCTTCGTGTTAGACAAACTACAAAAAACCCCAAAATTGACTCCTTTACAATTTTCCTGTATTGTTTTATAATTTATTTTCCGGCCTAAAAGGTGCCAAAAGAAAACAAACAAAAACTAGTAAAAATAATTAGCAAGGCTTCCCATGGATCCAGAGCCTGATTTATTCATTACAGTGACAAATGACCCTGAGATTGGCTCAGTTGGTCAGAGCAGGGTGCTAATAATGCCAAGGTCGTGGCTTCAGTCCCATACGTGCCTTTCACTTAAGATGTGGGCTTGAAGATCTTTCTCTGTCCCTTCCAAGGTACTCCTCACCAAGCCCTCAGCCCTCTGTGTCTGTGCAGAGCTCACAGCTCAGACTAGCTCCTTTCCTCCCTCCCTCCCTCCTCCTGCGTGTAAGCAAGTCAAAATAACTTGTCAGCAGTCCAATTGCATTCCACTGCTTAATATTTATTCATGCAGATTTCTGAACCAGACACAATAAATACGCCCACCTTCAGCTCTGAATGCCCCCTCCTAAGATGTAGAGCACATTGTAATCAATAAATATGCAGAACCTGCTGCTTCTGCTGCCAGAGGCTTGGAAATTCCACATTCACTTCTTCTGATTCCTACTTCAATCCTATTTTGGTTCATTTCTCTTTTAAAACACCCAGGCTATTGGGAGGGAGGTATGCTGGAAGGCACTACTGCCCCAAAGATAGTCTAAATCTTCTTCAGCTGGCTTCTGGGTTTGATCCTGAAGGTATCAAAGTCAAAGCAAACACTGCCAGAGGTGGTTAAGAGCAGCTCTGAGGGTCAAGGGTGAAAACCACACTCCAGAACCTAGTCCCTGCTCCAGTTTTGGAAAGCCATATTGAGGGCAGTAGTTCAAAGAGTTCCTTAGCTATCTTGATAGACAAAAAAACCAGAAAGCAAAGCAAAACCCAAACAAACAGCAAACGAAACACACAAGCAGAAAAGGGAAAACCCACCAGAAGAGTTTCTTCTTTTCAAAAACTGACACTGCAGTTGCAGAGATGTTCCCAACCACGTTGCTGGATTTATGCTCTGGAAATACTGAGCACTTTGGCTGGTTTCACCCTCAAGCTGAGAGAAAATCAGACTCAAGCCTAGAACTGGGAGTCACACAGCTAAAGGCACTGGGAGAAGGACTCTTCCCTGCCTCTGCAGAGTTAGGAGCTGAGAAATTCTCCATCTGGTTCAGGTAGACTGCACTCAGCCTCTGTTGGGTATCAGAGCCACAAGCGTGCTAGAATAATTTGTATCATCACTGTAAGAGGCACCAGTGCTTGGACAAACACTTCCTCTTCTGTTCTTGCAGAAGCCAATTTTGGGATAAGGCAAAAGCATTTATATGTAGTCCAAGGGGCTTTTAGGTTTAAAGCTCTGGTCACTGGAGAGATCTAAAGATCTGCGGGGTTTCATTCATTTGAAGCATGGTTGTCGTTGCCTCAAAAAGCCAAGGATCAGAACGAGGTCTGGGTGTGGGAGCTTTCAGAAATGTCAAAGGAGCTTTCATTTTCAGAAAGAATTATCTTTACAAATGTCTAGCAGAGAACAAAGCCAGCAAAACGAGAACCCTACCTAAAACATGTGAATTACAGATTCCTTGATCATTTTTATCAGCCCATTCAGCCATTCCCTCCCCAGGGAGTTTTGTACTGCAATATGAGCCCTCAGATGTGTCAGGAATACCAGGTGACAGCCTTAATATGCTCCCCATCACCAAACCGATTGCAGGAGCTTGGAGGGAGCAAAGTTTTCAGCCTTTCTGTGTGCAGAACAATGCTCAGCCACAGATGTTCACACCGTGAGTAATTCCCATGCAGACAACTCTGCTTCACGCAGCTTCTTCAGCACAGAGCATTCCAGGTTGGAAACTCCAGTCAGCCCACGGATAATTGTTAATGGTATTGCGAAAACCTTCATGGTGTTGTTTGTCAGATGAAGACAGGTCATTCATCCCACTGCTAACAGCTTCCATTGCCAACACTGTCACAGGGCAACGCTGAGAAGAATATGAAGGGAAGGCACATCACACTCCCAAAACCTCCTTTATCTCAGGTCTTTCCCAAAGCTGTCTGGTACTTCCAAGTCAAGAGGTGCTTGCTGCAACGACCTTGGGAGAGATTGTCTCAAATGCTGAAATAAAGGCTGTCTTCTGAGTCTCACCATCTTTATGCTCCTGGCAGCCCCTAACACTGTGTAAATAAGCGGGGCCATGCCCAAAACGTAAATGGCGGTGCCCTGGCCCCACTAAATTCTCTTTTCATCCCTCATGCTGCTGCTTGGAAATATGAGCCATGGCAGGGGGAAGTGTTAATACTGAGAACCAGCGTAGAGAGCTTCAGCCTCCCTCCCAGCCTTACTCCTTTAGATGTAACACATAATTCCACCCATGAGGCTGGACTTCCCTTCCCAGCCAGAGGAGGGGAGGCAAGCCACATGTTCAGCCTCCTAAATGCCAAGCCTGTTACCTTACTTTGGAATCTGCTACTGATAAAAGCAGTGGTAGCAAGGTACCAGGTGTGGCCCGCACCTGCAGCCTGCCTGGTGAGAAGGAACATGGGGAACAGGCTGGCAGGAGGAAGAGACATTCCTTCTGCTCTTCCTGCTCCTCTCTCTGTTCCTCCTCTTCCTTCCGTTTGTTATTTTGCTGTCTCCTTCTCCAACCCTGTTCCCCAAAATGTTCCCCTGTTCCCTCCTCTGCCACTGCAACCTTCAAAGACCTTCAGAAATATTTTATGTAAAATTCATATAACATTATAAAAATATGATAAAATTTATTTTTACAAATTTGATAAAAATTATAAAAATATTTAGATATAATTTTATATAAAATTTACACACTTAAAAAAAAAAAAGTGGGAGGCAGGATGGAGAACTTGATGTTTTCTGTTTACCCTCTACAGCTGGTCATTCTCGTGCTCCATTGAGGAGCACCTGGAGGTTGAATTTCCTCAGTCAGCTTCTTCCCTGCCTCCATACAGCCTCTCTGCTAGGCACACTAATACGGGAACCTATGGAAATGGGCATCCAGCAGCTTGGAGGCACAGACCTAAGGACACTTTTTCAGCCCCAGGATTGCTTCAGGAGAAAACAAAGCAGTTTAAGAGCTTTGGTCCAAATTGATAGCATTAAAAAGCCGGGAAAGCTACCTCAGAAAGCCTTTACCTTTCTTTACGGTTGGGATCCTAGAGCTCTTCCCTGCAATGAAAAGTTTTCTAATTCCCTGCCTCCATCCAGAGCAGGGTCTGTTCCATCCATACCTGCAGTGCTCCTTGCACCAAGAAGCCTTCGTCTCATGTGGGAACTGAACAATTAGTGGCTGCCTACAGAGCACCAAAACCTGGCCCTGGTGATGAAATGGAAGTGAAAATGGTAATTAAGCTTTCCTAACGAGAAAAAAGACAGACTCAAAGGAACTGAACATAAAAAGGAAATAACAAAAGCGCTGTCAAAATGTACGACGCTATTTTTAGCGCGTCTTTATTTTCTAGGGACAATAACTTTGCACATTAATGTAGTGTCTTCCATATTGATCAGTTAAGGGTTCCACCAGCAGCCAGGAATATTATCATCATCCTAAAGATGTGAAGAGTGCTGTCTTGGCCAGGGAATACTTCCTGAACCAGGGACAGAGCCCAGTGTTCGAAAATTCCACATCCTGAAGTTCCCTCACCATGGTGTCCCTCCCTTTCTTCCATCCCTATTCAAAGAAATATTATAGTGCAAGACAATAAACTCAAACATCTTTAATGCAATAACCCCCCAGAATTATTACCAGGGGAAAGGAGAGACTGGGGACCTTCTTGAATGCCCATTATCATAGAATCGCAGAATCATAGAACTGTTTAGGGTGGAAAAGACTCTTAAGACTTCCTTGGCCTGCTCCATAGGTGGGCGATGTGTTGCAGAAGGAGAATGAAGCTGGGATGTGAGGAGGCATGGAGGGACCAAATTCCTGCTATCCAGAACCAGGAGATCCTGCTCTGGTGTCTGCATCTCTGAGAGCCAGGGAGCTCTCACCTGCACTTCTGTCCTCCAGCCCCACACTGAGAAATCACAGAATCACAGTATAAAATGGTCTGGGCTGCAAGGGACTTAAAGGAGCATCTGCTTCCACCCCCCTGCTATGCTCCATCCTATTTCATGATTCATTACTGATCCTGTAGGTCTGTCCTGAGTGCCAGCCCAATGTTACGCTACCATCCAAGGCCCCAAATCTTGCTTCTCTGTGCCACAGTGGCCAATCCAAACTTGTATGAAATGGCTCCATATAGACAATCCCCCAAATGAATTAAAGAGAAAGGAGACAGTGCAAGGGAAGTGTTGTGGGGATTCACCTGCTGTGGCTCCAGTGCCATTACTAAAAGTAGCTGGAAAGTGAGGTGTTGAGGAAGGAATAATGCACAATAGTCAGCTCTGTGGGCTGGTTTAAAATCTAGCTGAGAAATTAAACCCACTCAAGCTGCTCCCCTTTCCCCCCTGCTTCTTCCCATAATGGAGGAACATTGGGAGAAATTATAGGTCGGAACCCAAATTCACTGAAAAATCGCAATAACCACAACATTATTAATAAAAGAGTGTACAAAAGAGAGAGTTTTACCCACAAAAGGTGGGTATTCACCACTAAACAAATAAAAACACTTCCTGAAGAGAGTGCATGGTATAGAACAGACAGGGCTAAAAGCTCCACTCCCTTGTCTCCGTACACAGGACACTCTGTCAAAAAAACAGAGGGATAGCACATTGCATTTAATAGTAGCTTTCCAATGGCTAAAAATGAATATTTTAAAGGAAGAGCAGGGATACTCACAGCAATGATTTCACTATTATTTTCAACAACACTAGAGCTTTCTCTTTCTGTCAGGGATTGTCTGTTGTTTGTAAAGTGCCTAAAGCTGCTTCTCTCCTCTGGCCTGAGCCATTATGGTAATAATGAGAAGAACAACAGCAGCAGCCGTGCTCTGTATGTTAATGGCCGTGTGCTGAGGTGAGAGCAGGTTACAGAGTGCTGGGAAAGATGAAGAGAAAAAAACAACACGGTTAAGATATGACAGGAACGTTTAGTGATAACTGTATAAGCAGTGGAGAACTGACAGGCCAAAACTTTGGCGAAGAAGCATAATCCTGCTGCAGGGATACATTAGAAAGACAACAAAGGCAGCACACTGTGATGGAACTGTTGGAAAAGGAGAATGTCATAAGGAGAATTTGTACATTTTTCCCCTTTCTTTTTTCTTTAGTTCTTAAGAAGAAGGTGCAAAACAAAACATGCTTTCTCAAAGAAAGGATGAAGAGGGTACCACAAGAAGCAGGCTGTGAGCATGAAATTCTTCAGGACGAAGATGATCAGCAGACTGTGAGATTATGTGAGCAGGCCCTACTAATAAAACTGATGTATTCAGGACACACTGCACTGGAAATAAAAGAGAAGCTGTAGGATCACGAGTAAATGAAATGAAAATTAAAGCCAGCCTGTAAGATGGGATGTTTAATTCCACACCATTCAGGAGGTGTATACAAGAATCCCACATAAAAGAAAGGTTTTGATAAAAGGCAGGATGCTGCTTGCCCCTGGTCTTTTCTTTGCCTTTTGAAGAACCTGTTCCATGGGGCACACAGGATTGTAAAAAAAATGGGCAAATCTGAACAATTTTAGCGGATACAAAGATGTTCATACAGGCAAGAGGACAGTGTCAGGAATTTTGTGCTAGGGAGTCAAAACATTTTTTTTGATTTTATAAGGGATCTTTGTAGAGGGACCTTGTCTGCTACATTTCCAAAAAACCATAGATCGAGTTACCCAGAGTCCTCCCAAGAATATTGCCTTATGATGTTTTGTTGATTCTTCTCTGACATATCCCACTTGCCCTTGTGTTTACTACTTCCACCCCACAATACAGCAAACCTCTTTTGCCCCTTCCATTCTTCTGGGATGAGTCTGGTTCATGCAATCAGGCTACTTTTCCTGGCATATCTATTGCCTAAAGCATGAAAAAAAAAAAAAAAAGAAGTAAATTGCCTCTTCATACTCAATGGAAATAGGTAATCTATTTGATTACTAATCAAATAGAATATTAATCAAATTTGAATATTTATCTGTTTGACCTCTATATGAGGTCACTCTCATCAGCCCCACCCAGCAGCTCTGCAGTCACAGCACCCTCTCCAGCTCTCCTGGCCCCTCCTGTCAGTCAGAGCTCTTGCTCCAGGCATCTACCTGGGGCGGATGCTGCTGGAGGCAATGCCAGCCAGGTCCTGCAGTCAAGTACAAACCCTGCTATCTTAGTGGAAAGCATGCAAAATGTATTCTTTGGAGATGTTTTTATTCCAGATGCTTTCTTTTGTGTGAATAGCTTTTCAAACCCCCTTAACACAAAAATCCAACAGTGTATGTGTAAAAAAATGAATGTGAAGGGAACGGTTACTGTGAAGCTAATAGCTTTCCCTCAATTCTCCTCCAAGTCACTCCAGGGGATAGGAGGACCAGGGGTTGGAGAAGAGCTGGAAGAACCTTCCTAGGCTGGTACTGAGGGACCCAAGCCACATCCACCTTGGTGCACCTGGAAGATAATTCACAGCAGGTTTTGGGCTGCACAGCAGTTACTATCCCCATGCCTGCAGGGCCCCAAAAGGTGTCCTGGTTTATGTTCAGTGGACTACCACACAGAGGTGGACATGGCCAGATCTCTAACATGGCCCCTGGAGAGCAGAAGGCATCACCCGATCATCCAGTCAGTACAACTCAGATGTTTTAAATATTAATTCTTTTTATGCTGGGGTCCCTGTTGCTTTTAAGCAATGCTTTTTTTGCATGGGGTTATTCATCTTCCAAAGAAGTGCTGAAGGCTTTACTATCCCTTGACCCTCAGCCACGAGCTGGTGACCGAGAAAGCTAAAAGAATGAGCCCCCCACAAAGAGTAAATGTTAGAAAGAACTGATTTGGAAATAAATTGACTGAAAATCTTTATTGCCCAATACAGCATATGAAGTAAAAATAAAAGAGTAACACAAATGGGGTGAGAAAATTTTCATCTTGTCAAAAAATGACTTTTCTGCCTACTAAAATGTTTCAACAGATACGTTTAGCCTCATACTGAGACAACTCAGAAAATACTTCTGACACGGATAAGACTCCTCTCAATGCTCCTTATTTAGTTTCTTTTTTATAACCAGATTTATAACAGCATTCCCATGAAGATAACCCTTAATGTGACGATTAGGGCAGATTTGTTATTCCAGCCTAGTCCATCTTCTCCCCTTTTGCCAGAGATTTGATGGCATACAGAGCTGAGATTGATGGTCTGCTTAAGCATGCAGCTAGCACCAGTCTCAATTACTGAAATGAGCTAATGAGAAAAGTTTAAGAAGCCTCCCCATGCTCCTTATCATCTTCTAAAAAGCCAAAGCTCTCTCACCAAGACACCGAGTTGGCCCTTCCTCATCTTTTTGCAGGCAGAGGCATCAGATTGCAGCTGCCCAGTCAGGTTCCCCTTAGAGATAACAGCCAAGTGGAAATTTAAAGTGTGCCAGGGAGCTTCAAACTCTAGCATGGCACAAATTAATGGAACCTCACATCATCAGCAGGAAACAGTTGCTCTTTGAAGTTTTCCTTCCCAGGGTACGAACAGACCAGTAACGACAAAAGGTAGATGGGCGGGTCAACAGCAAAACTTCCACTGCCCGCAGCAGCTCCAAGTTTCTCCATAAGCTCTGTGGGAGATGGGATCTGTGACTAGAAACCTGAAAGAAATGCACAGAGGGTGCTGTAGGCTGCTGCCGGGGCTGGGAAAGCTCTGTTGTTTCCTCCTTGCAGCTGTGCAAAGGGCTGAGGGCTGCCAAAGTCTGTCTGGCCAGGGGACTTCTGCTGGCAGAATGCTGGGAAGAGCAAGCAGCTGTATCCTGAGGGCTGATTGACAGACTCTGTCATCCACTGCAGCTGAGATGCTGTGGCCTGTGCTGCTGGCTGTAATGGTTGGTCCTTCACCTTTTGAAAAAGTGCAATAAAAAGTAAATTATTTTCCTGAAAAACATAAGCTTTTCCCATCTCACACATCAAAGCTGCTGTTTTGCCACTCAGCCATGTTTGCTATGCCATCCTTTCTCCTTTCTGGGACTCCTCAGAGGCTCTTTCTCAAAATCTGGCAAGACAACAACTGATCTCACCAGGGTTGCATAGTTTTGTCTCTTTCCTTCCTTGTTATTGTAGATAATTAGGCAAAACTTAAAAACAACAAAGTTGTGAGGTATTGACGGGATCTTTGGAGCTCTTGTCTCCACTTTGCCCTTATTTCCCAACGGAACATCCTTTTGAGTACACACGGGCTTGAAACACTCTTCCTCACATGTGAAGGTGGTTTTAAAGATTCCTGCAGCAGCAGGTCTCTGCAATCACACGAGGAATCCTGCAATACTTTTTCTCACCCAGTCCTGGTGGAGTGGAGTCCCTGCCACTTGAAAAGCAAGCGAGCAGCAGCTCCCTGAAGTGGGGAAACATGCAAGAAGACATGAAGAGGCCACAAACACAAGTATGGACACACGGATGTCCCTTGCTCAAGCCAGCCTTGGAGGGGAAGGACAGGGGAAGGCAGCTGAGCAGCTGAGGCTTGGCCGCTGCGCACTGCGGTGACTCGCTGCTGGGGACAGTGACACTGCCACCCCACCGTGGGCCCTGGGCTGGAGGGCAGAGCTGGCAGTGTGAGCCAAGCAGTGCTGCAGCTCCAGTTTTAAACGCAGGCTCTTCAGCTGTTGCCAGCCCACGAGGGCTTTACAAGCCCCAGCATTAGGAACAAACACGTCCAATCTCACGTAACCGGTCCTGAGGGGCGTTGCCAAGTAAGCACAGTTTAAAATCAGTCAGGCAGCAGCACTAAATTTTTAGCACTTGGCTGAGTGTTTCCACTTGCCCCTGCTCAGCATCCATCCTGAGACAGACACAGGACATGTGGGAAGGGCGAGGAAGAGAAAGCAACTGCCTTGGCACAGCCTCCCATCCTTAGCCAGGGCAGTCCTGACTCCAGGGAACAACTGGAGCCTCAGCCTCATCTTTCAGCTTAATTTCACCCAGCAGTGAGGACAAGTCCATACCTTTAAAAAACTGCTGTGACTGTGGCTACAGTGCTGTAGCTGCTGCTTCTCTGAGGCCCTGCATTTCTTGCTAGGCCCAAATACAGGGTCAGCTGGGAGCTACAGCTCTCAGTGTCCCAGTGGGAACCATCTCCCAACCTGTAGCAGGTTGGTGCCAGCATCCTATGGTCTGCTCAGGGGCCAAATTAATTCCTGGAGGAATGCCTTTACCTCTGATGTCCATCAGCAGCATCTCAGCTGGACCTGAGGCTCCTCCAAAGCCTCTCCGCACACATCAAGTCTCTGCTATCACTGAAGTGATTTTTACTCTCCCTTAGGAAATATAAAGCTCTGAGGATATCTGCTCTAAAAGAAGAGAGACTCTGATTAGGTATAAGGAAGGTATTTTTTACGGTGAGGGTGTTAAACCACTGGAACAGGTTGCTCAGAGAGGTGCGTGGATACCCCATCCCTGAAAACATTAGAGGTCAGGTTGCATGGGGCTCTGAGGAACGTGCTCCAGTGGAAGATGTCTCTGCTTATTGCAGGAGGCTGGACTAGATGGCCTTTAAATGTCCCTTCAGAGACCAACTAGTCTGTGATTCTATGATTCTTTGAAATTCTGACTTCAGCCATGGGCTGGAGTACTGAAACATACAGCTGAAAATTAACTTGCCTCCCTTGGTGAAGTTTGCTTTAACACTGAAATGCCAGAGGACCAACTGGATTAGGCTGGAGACAAACTCAGTAGTGTTCCCCAATGAGTACATTTGGAGCAAAACTATGCTCAAGGATCATTGTGGAGCAAACTGCAGACCCCCAAGTCCAAGGGAATTAGAGAAACTCGTGATCCTTCAGTGGGAGAAGTACTGTGTCCTACCCAGGACAGGAGTGTTAGGGAGTGATTTTAGGAAAATACTCCAGCTGATACTTCAGACACTTTGAAAATCTGTGTTTGAAGAATCTAAGACATAACATTCTCTGGCAGCAAAGCAGAGGTGGGAGGAGAAAGGCCAGGGCACACACTCCATCAAAGCACCTCAGTGTTCTTTAAATTTCCTTTGCAGTGAACATTTTCCTTGAAGGTTCAGATTTCAGGGATGGAAGACAACAATTTCCTCAGGATTTTTCCAAGATGCTTGAATACTTTCTCATCCCACCTCTTTAACTGGCCCTAAAAATGAGACCTTTGGGTTTCAGTGTGTCCCAGAGAATTATTCCACTGAAATTCCTTAGCTTCCTCCACAAAACCATGAAGTAATTATATTGATAAGAGATGTTCAGACAGAGAAGAAAGATGGACCAAACTTAAACCATTACTAAAGTACCCAAAATCACAGTCTCTGCAGTCTGCATCCAAGTCTTTTGGCATATGAAAAAATGAGAATACGGGCATACTTCTGTGTTCGTTAAGTGTAAAGCCAACTGTTCATATGTTGTATACTTTTCCAAAAGTGGACTTAGGACAGGATCATGGGCCATAGGATCCTTAGGGTTCTACCTGGTGAAGATCAGTCTAATCACATCAGCTGTGCCAGTTCACCCCAGCTGAAGCTGTTTCACATAAAATGCGAACGTCTTCTTCCTTGCCTTTTCTGTAGGTGCCTTGTAGTTGGAAATTCCAGTAGTTTGAGGTAATAGGAGTATCATACAAAACTTTGACTGACCACCTCTGAGGCTGGAACTGTGCTGGACATAGCAAATTGGATCCAGCAGCTCTGCCTTGTCAACTGTCTTGAGCAGCCTGGACTGATTTCTGCATTTTATATGCTCAGCATTATTTGCTCTAAGTTTTCCTCTTGGTGATCAGTAGAAAATTTCCCTGTGGGACCCTGCTCTGCATTTCCCTGGAGAAAATGAGATTTTTGGACTGAAAAAAAGAGAGGAGAGGCTACCTTTTCCATATTATTATCATTCATTAATTATGACGCAGTGACTGCTGTAAATCCCAAAGCTTAGGTTCTCTCTGCCTCCCTGGGGAGTGTTACGCAGAAATGTAAGAAAGAGGAGGGTTCCTGTCCCAGTGATTCCAGTAATTTACAGAACAGGTAGATTACAGGAGGTGGATAAAGCTGGCAGACAAATTGCTTGGAGGTAAGAGGCAGTTAAAATGGAGACAAGGTATTGTGAAAGAGAGAATCTGTACTAATCAAGCAAAGAAAAATTTCCAAGACACCAATAAAAACTGATGTAACATAGTGGCATTTTGTCAGTAGTAGAAGAAAGAAGATTGGCAATGATCTAGCACCAAAAATACAGATATTTGGACTTCAAAAGTATTGGATTATTCATCCAAAGTATCTTTAATTGGATAGCCCCATGTGGAATGTGGAAAGAGCTGTGAAATATGGAGGGGTTCTTAATCAGAAGTTGTGATATTTCTTCCAAAAATATGCCCCAAAACAAAACATGCCCTTAAACACTGCAGGTTTCCATTAATAAAAAAAGTGAGGAGTTGCAACATCTAAGAATCATGGAGAAAGGTTAAATTTTCATTTTGGAAGCCAAAGTTCTCAGTGAGAACAAACACCTGCTGAAAAGAAAGAGAGAGCAAAACCACAAACCACCCCCCTCAAAAAAAAAAAAAACCCTCAAAGAATTTCTGGTGAAAAGCAATTTTAATGGAAAAATTTGCCATTTTTAATTCAGGGCCAGATGGTGCCTGCAAAACTCAGACTTGACTAAAGAAGGGTATAAAACTCTACCTAAGAAATGCAAAAAAAAGAAGAAAATAATAATGCAAAAAAAATTCATCTGGAAGAGATGGCTGTTGAACAGGTACACATTTTTTGCAACCACGCAATAAGATGACGTATGTCTGGTGCCTCTGGCAGCTTGGGATGCCACAGGAGCTTAAGAACTTGGGTGAGACTGAAGGAATGTCTCCAAATGTGGCCAGGAAGGCAGGCAAAAAGCTAGAGGGCTTGAAAGGGGAGGACAGGGTGATGAACTCTAAATCAGCTCTTTTCCTGCCCACTTAATTTCTGTCAAAACAGATCTGTGAGTATTTCTGGTAGGTTTGGCTATAAAAGGAATAGGATGCAGGGTGTGCCCATTTGGAAGAAATCACTAGCATGTTATTCAATATTTAACCTTCCAAATTTAATTTGTTAAATCTGCAGGGAGCAGATTGTTTGCAGTGTGTTCTGGGAGCGTTTCCAGGTGAGCAGTGGCTTTAGCCCTGCTTGCTTACCCTCACTCTGGGGCAGAAGGGACAACATGGAATGATGAAAGGTTCGAGTTCTTTTTCAGCTCTCCCTTTTTAGAATAGATGGCTTTGTTTCCCAGCTGGTTGTAAAACCAAGTCACTGCAGTGTAGCTGTTCTGATTTACACCAGATGAAGGCCTGGCCTCCAGTTTGGAGGAAATGGGCTGCCAGTTTAATTACTTCATCCTTGGTACGGTATTAATAACCTGGGAATAAATTTAATGCTGCTAAGTAACAGCAACGCTGAAGATTTTGTCACATGCATGACAATTAATGTATGGTGCATGGTATTTCTGCTCCTCCTGAGTTCCCTTTTAAATGATGCTCCTTGTGATTTGAATTTCAAAGAGTACTTCTCCTGGTATTTCTCGTTATTGATGGTGACTGCTCGCAGGAGCAGCTCAGTGCTGCTTTGTTGGCTCATCAGTTTTGATTCCATGCCCAGATGCTAAGGACAGAAGCCTGCAATTAATTTGGAAGCACAACCCTTCACTGATTTCAGTTGGGAGATTTTTCTTGAACACCAGAGCCCCAGCATGTCCCTGTCTACCTTTAATATTGTCTTTACATGGAAAATATCTTCCTTTTCCGCTATGGATCTCTTTTCTGAGAAGGGATCTCAAAGTTCTGCTGTATATACACAAATATGTATTGTAATATACAAAGAGCCCAGCAGAGAACCACAAGCTGTAGGTGATCCTCTCACCAGTGTAGGGAAAAAGAGACCTAATTTTTGGGACACGGATGAGTAAGGTGAAAAGGAAAAGGAGTTTGGCATCCAGACTTCTTCCAATGAACAGGAAGGGCAAGAGATAAAAATCTGGGTTTTTTCCCAAGATCATGCTTTTTTTCCCCCTGGAATCATAGGGGTCTTTGAGGCTTCTGAGGAACTTTCCTGTACACATCCTGACCCACACTCTGGTGCTCTGAGCCTGGAAGTTCTGGCTAGGGTGGGACAAGAGGAGCATGCCTGCCTCAAAGCATCTCCATAGTCAGAGCCTGGGAGCTAAGGCACTAGGACACAAGCTCCTAGGCTTTCTGTGTCACATAGGACATGCAGAGAATCTCCAGAGTACCTCTAGGGTATGTGTTAGGACATTTGCTTTGGGAAAAACCTGTCCTCTTTTTTTAACAGCTACTCCATGTGAAAAAAAAAACCCACTCGTCATATATAAAAGACAGGTAAGCAAAGGAAAATTAATAAGAAAGATAAATTTATGTTTCCCTCTGCAATTCAATCAGTTAATTCAATGAGGATTCCTGGCAGCTAGGTATTTTTCAGCCAGATGGATTAATTCTTTTAGTGGGTCTAGTGAAATGTTGTGGGGCCACTGAAGAGTATTCAAGCCATTTCTCCTCAGCTACGCCACTTATAAACCATGATGTCTTATCCTTCTGGCCTGTCTCCTCACCTTTGCCCTTCTGCAAGTTTTCATATCAGTATCTTTCTCCTCCCCACCAGGGAAATCTGATTGTTTCTCATGGAGCTATCTCCAACTGTCACCAGCTTCTCACTCTTGTTCTCTCTCATGTTCAGGACCTTCTCTTGTCGTGTCCAACCGTTTTCCCTGGTCTGTCCAGGTAGACAACACTGAGGGCAAGTCCTGTTACTGCCTCCATGCCTTAGCAGGTCTGCAGGCTCTTGTCGGGCATCCTGAGGAGCTGTGGGTTTGTGTCCCTAGCATGGGAGATGCAGCAGGAGACTGGAAGTGGAAATCTGAACTCCTCTTTATTTTCACGGCCTGTTAGTGCAGAAAGAAAAAGGCATTTTCTTTCAGTTTTGCCAACCCCAAAGCATTTTCCTAATGTTACAGGATGGGCACTGACTAGTTTAAATCTGAAGGATGGTGGAGAATTTGGAACCCATCATGTCCTTTGTGCACAGCTGCTGTTGAGGCTTCTAAGCTATGGGGCTTCACCCACACTGTGCAGGCTGCAGGCAGCAAGAGAAGAGCCTGGCATTCTCCTGGAATCATAATTGCCAAGGTGGGAATCAGACACAGAAGGCTCAGCTCAGCATCCTCCTGCTTCCAGCTGCAGCTCCAGAGAGTTGTATCTCCCCCAGACCACTTGTGTTGAATCCCTTGACACTGCCTGGATGACCCAGGGCTTCTCCACACGCCCAGTAATCTTTCTTTAAGGGAGTGAACCAACTCAATGTGACAATCTGCAATCCATTTAATTTAACTTTACCCATCAGCAATTAATTTAACCCATCAACATGCCCAGATACAAATCCAGGTCTGAGATCCCCTATAGGACTAGGTGCCTCCAAGCCCCGCTTTTACTGTCCTGGCTACTTAAAGTATCAGATTTTTGGGGAAAGGACTGTCTCTTACCATGTTTATATGCAGGTCCCTACATACTGGGTGCCTGAGCAATCCATAACGGGTCAAATTTCACAGCACTTAGCTCCAAAGAAGTGTCTGATTTAAACAAAGCAGTTTCACAGTGGATGAAAAGGCATTTAAGGTGAGGTGCTGGATAACTCAGGAGATCCTTAATCACATCCAAGGGGAACCTTTATCATCTCAGATATTTGTCTGACTCTGTTCAAGGTCTGTAGCACCTAAATATTTCACCAGTGGCTGGTTCCTTCCTTTATAAAAAAGTCACAAGGTGGCCTTGGCACGTTTTGTGTCTGACAGATGGCCACATCTCAATTATCACTAACCTGTGCCTTTCCTGTCCGCCTCCAAAGGCCAGTGCAAGGCAGCACAGAAATGACACAGCTCCCTCTCCCTTGGAGGTGCCCATACTGGTCAAAGAGCCACCTTTTGGACAGGAAAGCATTGGTGCCAGAACTTGCTGTAAGGCTTCCTGGAAGAAGCCCAAAAAGTTCAAACACGAGAGCTGTATGCAGTGGAGGCAAGGCACAGATGGCAAAATAAAAGCAGTGCAGGTTTTTTCTGAGCCTCTGAGTCTCTCAGCTCCTGGACATGTGAGAAACTGGGCCACTCTGGCTGAATTCAAGCAACTTGTCTAAGGCAAAGGAGATACAGACAGCCCCTTCTAGAGACTGGAATATATAAAATGTTCGTCCTGTCTCACTTTTCCTAACAGGTCCCTCCAAACTAATTTAGCACCACGTGCAAAGACCTCCTTCATCCTCCTGGCAGATGATATCTAGCAGCCACTCCTGGTTTAATTAGGCAGACAGTGATTGTGTTTAGATTTTCCCCTCTGTTGCAAGTAAGTATGCATATCCAGTTTATAAAGAAGAGTTCAAAGCAATGAGACATTCGATCTTCAGCTAAGCTACATCATTCACTCAGCCAAAAAATTGTATCTTTAGCGTGTCGATTTGCTGTGAATACAGAATAAGAAAAAAACGTGCTCAGCTTGGCTTAACTCAAACTCTCATTTTTATTCTGGTTTCAGAACTACCAGCAAACAAGTCAACATAAACTTCAGCACCCACACAGCTCAGCCATTCCAGCTAACCAATTTTTCTTTCTCAGAAAGTTAAAAGCACTCCTGGCTATGCCTTTGGGGTTGGATCCAGTTACATGGAAAGATTCTTTTTGCCTTTGGCACAAAGAAATTACAGATTTTGGGCTATTTCCTGATTGCTCTGTTCCATCACTCCGAATTATAATCAAGCTACATATGGTTCATACCATACCAATAATTCTGGTGCCAGGATTTTTGACTGACAGAACCCACGAGACAAAAGCCCTGCACAGCTTGGAGCACGGGGTCCTAGGGCTTAGTTGTGCCCTCTGAGTGATGAACAATTTTTTGGGTATTGTAGACCTGCAGTTTATTATTTTTATTCTGGTTCATTATCACTGTAAATACCAGCTCTCAGCCCTTCTCCTCCAGAACCTTCACCTTTCCATCCCCTCCACCTCCTGCTGGCTTTGTACCACAGAAAGATTTCGCAGAAGGAGTGCAGTGAAAGACTTAAGCTGGGTTCTTCTGCTGGATGGAGGCAGTTTCTCTGTGGAGATCTAGAAAATCTGGGCTCCAGTCTTGTACCGAGAACTGGCTGGAGGAGTAGCACTTGGTCTGTCCTCTCTCCTTCCCTCTCCGATGATAGGTGGTGCTGCTGCTCTTCCTACAGACCAGGAATGCACTTGCAAGGCACTGCCTTTCCACTTGCTTACTCGTGTCCTGAGCACGCATCATATTCTAGATTCTGATTCTGGATTGCTGAGGACCACAGCATAACGTGACACTCTCACGAGCATTTTATCACATCAGCAGATGTACCAGCTAATGATTCTCCTGAAATCCTCCCGGCTACCACAAAGCTCTGCTCCTGCAGCACTGGATGTGTGGCTTCCAGGAAGCTCTCAGATTGTGATGGTTCCCACATGGTTTGGCCCTGAGGTTTTCAGAGCAGCTCTGTCTCCAAGGACTCTCCCAGACAGACTGCTGAGGTGGTGCAGAGCACCCAGGGGAGCAAAGATGAGGACTGTGTGACTCCCCAGCCAGGTGCTCTTCCTTAAGGTGCTTTCACCGAAGGCAGTGGCCAATTGTTGGGTCAGCGTTAGCCTTGTAACAGCCCTGGTCAGAGCGACTCACGGTGAAGCGATTTCCCTGAAGCTATAGTGATATGTGCCTGCAAAGTCTCATCCCTTCCTTGACTTCTGCAAACCTCCATTTCGTAAGAAAAGCTGTTTGTACGTCTCTGGTAATTTCTGCTGCCAGATGGCATTTCCATTTTACATCCTGCCTTGATGGCTCCCAAATCCCAAGCTCCTCACAGACAGAAACTGAAGGACCATGGAGGCTCACAAGCCATCGTGGGCTGCCCTGCTCCAACAGCCATCAGACCCAAGGGAGGTGGATTTTTATCCCTCCCCAGCTTTGCCCCTTTCAAATATCTCTTCGTGCTGCTCCCTGTCAGTGCAGCGCTTTGTGCTTCTGTCTGCACAGAAGCTTTCCTGCTGAGGTGCATCTCCATCGGCTGTGGCAGAAAACACCTTTAGAAACAAAAAGAAAGGGTTAGTTACCACTGCTAGACCCCCAGTTTCTTCCCACGAGAAGCTGTGAAATGTGCTGGCCCAAAGCATTAAGGATGCATTGCACAACCTGGTGCTGACAAGGACTCTCAGTGATGCTGCTGCACCTGAAGAGAAAACCACCAAATCACAAACGAGCCTGCTGCAGTTCATCTGCCCCACCCCAAGCCCCTTTCGACTGCTATTTGAAGAACTTTCTCCAAATATCAGCAGGGTACCAGTGAGCTGCAAATATCAAAATCAAATCAGGCACAGTCATCAGCTTCCCAGAAAAAGGAATAGGACAATTTATGGCAAATGTAGTGCCATAGGGAAGTGCCATAATTGACACTAGTTAATTATGAGTTAATTAGAGTATTGGTAGATTCTTTGGTGGTTTTGGGCAAGAGAAGAGGCTGACTAGGACAAATGGCAAAATATGCCCTGGTTTGTAGCAATGGTTACAGCCTCTGTTACTGTTGGATTATGATTACTCCTCTACTTAGATTTTCTTAGTTCTGCTGCAAAGTTCGACTAAACCAAATGAGGCCTGATTTCCTCATGGACACAAGGTCCCATGGTCTTCCCAGACTGAAGGAAGGATGTGCTTAGTTTGGTGCAGGGAGGAACAGCATTAGAGAAAATTTTTACTTCCCTGATGTCACTGAATCTCACTTTGGTAACATCATGGAAAAAAGCACATTTTGGAAGTGTCAGAAGGGAACAAACAGCCTGGAAGCAAGAAAATTTGACTTGATGATCCAGAAATCCCTTCCCCAGTCCATTCTGTATAAATGAATTTTTTTTTCTTTCAAAAAAAAAAAAATCCTGACAAATCTTTTTGGATTTCCCCTATTTCACAAATACATTTGGTCACTAAAAACGTGTATTTCAGCGGGAATTCACCATCCATTCAAACTAGCTGGTATCTCCATTCAGTAGCAGTGATGACTGATGAATTTGCATGGTAGGAGTTGAAATCCCTTAGGCTGCAAACCAACGCCCCTAAAGTTATATCCTTGCACAAGCAGAATGGAAAGACCTAAAAAGTGTTACTTGGTACAGGCATAATGAATGTGATTTAGAGACTTCTGTTCTCAAGAAAGTATGGGTGAAAAACACTCTGGAGAATCAGGGTGATCATAATTTGGGGTTCTTTATGCTAATTATGTATGGATTGTCTCCCAGTGCCTATTACATTAAGGAAGAAACTCTTTTCTCTAAGATACAAAACCTCCTGCAGTCCGGATCAACTCAGGAATGAACAAGGAACAAGACATTTGGAAGGAGAGAAAAATCTTCTGTGAATACCATTAGGATATACTAAAATAAAGTGAGTTTGGAAGACCAATAAAATGTTGTGGAAGAGCAGAAAACAGGGCTGGAGAAAATCCCTAATCTGGGCTCAAGTCAGTTAATGTGTGTTTTAAATCTTGAACGTTCTCCTTGAGCAAAGATTTTGGCATGGCTTATTTTGGGAGTATGAATAACAAATGATAAGTGAGCAGCGGGAGAAAAAAATCCTTAACCCAGAGAGATGGAGGCAGCAAAAATGCACCAGGGCTTCATGTCCTCGTGCCTCTCTCCCTGTACAGGCAAAGGAAAGCAGTGATCTAAACGGGACATGTGATTTCCCAACAGCATTTTGAGCCGCGGATGTTGAAGCATCTAGAAAGAAGTGGTGACAGAGACGCTTTTAGGCAAATGACTTGGCTAGCGGGCCTGTTGGGAATGGAAAGAGGAGTGAATGAACACTGCTTACCCCTATTACGCAGGATCATTAGGAAAGCAGGGAACACCCCTCAGTGCCGTGGGATGCAGCCCGGTGTGCTCGTCATTACGCTAAAAAATAAAACACACAAACAATTAAAGTTCTCCAGACCTGCTGGAGCTTCCCCATCGCCTTGGGGAGCCGTGCCCGGCTCCGTGCTGGCAGTGCCCTTGTGGCTGGGGGAGCAGTCCCGGGGTCCCTCGGCGGCAGGGCAGGGTGTGGGGGCGGCCGGGCTGGGGAGAGAGGAGCGGTGCCCGCGGAGGTTCACTGAGCCCCGGCGTGGGGGGGAACAGAGGAGACTTGGCTGGGAGGGAGGAAGGAGGAGGAGGAGGAGGAAGAGGAGGAG
>WEIT01040298.1:116544-133591 GCA_013389985.1 Dryoscopus gambensis | reverse complement strand
GGGTCACCTTGCAGGGAGGTGAGTGACCCCCCAGCCCACCCTGTCCCATCCCCTCCGGGCAGCGATGCACCAAATACCCGCCCCGCCGCATCCTCCGGAGCATCCTCCTGAGCACGGAGCGGAGGCGGGGGCTCAGCGGCTCCCGCAGCCGCCGCGGCGGAGGGACTCCGGAGGGAGCGCAGGGAAGCGCGGGGGCTGAGCGGGGCTGCCCGCAGAGGTGCTTCCCCGATGCCCTGCGGAGAGCCCAAATTACCATGCCTGGTCTTGCCCAGTGGGGTCTGGAGGGAGAAGAGGCTTTTCCAGTGCCGCGGCGAGCTTGGGAGCATCGGAAGGGAAAGTGCGCGCGGGGCTCTGCTTTTCCTTTCCCTCCTCTTCCCCATGAGGAATCCCATCTAGCGCACTGTGGCAGAGCAGCTTTTCCTCCCAGCTCCCGTCCGCCCTGCCAGCCAAGGGAAGGGGGAGAGGGGTTGTGCAGGGGTATGCGGGGGCAGAGCCCGAGCCGGGGGCAGGCGGCGGAGATGCTGAGTTCCTGGCAGCCGCAGCTGCCCGTTCCCTTCGCTATCCTGCTCCGGAGAGACACCGGACTGAATTTCTTTTCCTTCCCATCCTCTAGTTTGAGAGCAGTGAGAGCTAAGTTGGAGAAAGGGATGGTTGAGGCAAGGAGACAGCAGCGGTCCCTGCTGTCGGTAGCAGAGGGGTGACGTTGGGTAAGTCCCCCATACCTGCCACGTCCTGCTGGATGGGGTATCCGGGTGTCACCCCCTCAAGGGGTCCATTCTTCCGCTGGCAAATGCACTGAGACCTTTCTGGAACTGGCACTCCGGGAGTACAAGCCTTCCTGGAATAGGGTTGGTAGTGCTCCCTAGTCAGGAGTGTGCTGCAGGGGCAGAGGTGCAAGGGTCTGTGTGGGATTGGTGGTGGTGGTGGGATTTAAGCCCCCCCAGATAGAACATGGAGCAGGAGTGGCAGGAGTTGCTCCAGAGAGCAATCTGTTGAACTGTGCCTTCAAAATCACTGGAGGGAGGCTGTAGCCTCCGTGTGTAATGAAAGAGAAAGAAGAAGAAAAAAAAAAATCTAAACTTTCCAGATAGATTAAAAATTCAAATGACAATTAATTAGACATTCATCTGGTGTAAACAGAGCATTAGCAACAATTAAAAGATGCTTTGATGGTCTTAAACTCAAGATGATGCATTAACTGGCATGTAAAAGGGGATTTTTGTGTATTCTAGAAGACAGTCAGAACAGAGAATACACTTTTCTACATTCATGTATTTAAATGACTTAGTCTTAATTATGCTTAATTAACTGTCATCTTTAAAGTAGCTGCATGCAAATGGTCTGTGTTAACTTCAAATTACCTCGCTCCTAAGACAAAGACTGATTTTACTGGACAAGGTGACATTTTATTGGCAGTTTTGGTAACTACAGGTCATGCCAGGGTGTGTGCAAGATAAATTCATTTGTAGGAACTAAATGAAGTCTCCTCTCACTAAGTGGGCAGGCAGATGTCTCACACCACTGGTGCCACACACCCTGGAATAAATCTCACACACAGAGGAGGGCTCCCTTATACAAATGCAGATGTAATGCAGTACTGGTGTACACAGGCACCACCACAACACATTTAACTTGAGGAAGGATGCTCTCAGGATTCAAAGTGCTTTTGCTTCTGAGGAGAGTATTAGAGAAAATGGGCAACCTGGTTGGATAAGGCTTTTTTGTCTTTCTTTCTACTGCAAATTTGTATCTGCAGACAGCTGTAAATGCTTCCAGAAGAGTTTTTTAATACTGCCTGTGTGGTTATTAAGATTGCAGATTACATGTGTGGTTATTAAGAGTCCAAATTTTGTCATCTTCACTTTGAAGACTCGAATTTTTACAGGTTATTGTTTGTACGGTGCAACTGGGGGAAAAAAAATGGAAAATAACTGCAGAGGTGCGCACAGGAGAAAAATACTCTGCTTGTTCATTGGCTTTGCTCTGACAAACATGAATAGTGGCTGTGTGTAAGTGTCTGAATACACAGCCTCCAGCTATCATGTCAATTGTTTCTGAGTACCCTTTCTCTGGCAAAAGCTGGAGACTACTTTGAGTAATGGGATCACAGCAAAATGCTCCTCTTCAGATGTAGATGCCTGTGACCCTGGGTATTCACATGGAGCTGGTCTAACCTGTAGCACCTAAGAATCAAAAGATTCTGTGACTTGAATCTGGTGCTGTAAAATCAGAAGAGTGACAAACTGGTTGTTTGCCCTGCACAAGCGAAGTCTGCATTTTGAAGCAGTGGTGCAGTGCATGAGTGGTGTGAGTCCATGCGTGCCTTTAGCAGTGCCAGTTTCACACCTGGCATCCCTATGGATGTGCATTTGTATGTGTGTCTCTATAAAACCTGAATGTGCAAAGTTCCCTCATTTACCAATAACTACCCAAATCTGTGCTCTATTTCTGTCCTTATGCTTTGAGGCTTCACTGAGGCACGAGAAGAATGAACTGATGCTTCACACCAAGTTGGCATAATTCTAGCAGAGGTTTAATGGGGGTTTTGTGCTTTGATTGAGTGCTCAGACACCTCAAAAATCCCCAGGGAGAACAAAAAACTCTGAAATGGTGTTTGCAAAAGGACAGAATCATAGAATAGTTTGGATTGGAAGGGACATTAGGATCAGGTAGTTCCAAGCCCCTGCCATGGACAGGGAGACATTCCACTAGCTCGGGTTGCTCAGGGCCCATCCAACCTGCAAACCTCCAGGCATGGGGCATAATCAAATAGTTCAGCTTCTTGAGAAGGGACCTAGGAAATGTGCCCAGCCTCGTGTCAGGTCGTGCAGGACAGCTGTGCTCAGTGTGCTGCTTCAGGACATCTCCCACCAGCAATGACTTATCTAGTCCTATCCCAGTGGGTGGTGTCCCCATGTCACCCACTCAGCTTCCAGCTCCCATCCTTGTGCTCTTTGCAGCAGAACAATCTCCCTTCTTCCAGCTGCGTGTGGCTCACAAGATCATAGAGGCAAGGCTGTGCTGTGGATATGCTGCCAGCCCAAACCCTGTGCCTCCTGTAGAGAAGTCCCCGAGGTCCCATATTCCTTCTCCTCCCAGAGGAAAGAGGGGATAGGAATTTTCTTCATGTTCAGACCATGCCCCGAGTCTAATGGGCATTAGCACTATTCATTTCCATTCTTGTTTCTGCAGGGAGGGGTGAGTGTAGGGTTAAGAAAGGTCTGTAAAGGTCAAACTATGCCCCACTGATGCTACTGCTTCGTTTTTCCCTGCCTGCCCTGTCTGCTGCCTCCAGCTACCACTCTCACCAGGGCTAAATCACTTACTCTGTAAAGCTTTTGTCCCACAGTGTACTCCTGGCTCTGCAATTTTTCTGGAGTCTTACGGAGCACAGCTGATTTTATGGCCCCAGAAGCGGCTGTTTACTCTAATCATCCTTGCCCAGATGAACCGACTCTAGTAATTTTACAGTGTTTTTCTAGCAAAGTGACTTACAGCCCTGGGGTGCATTGCTTGTGGCAGGAGGTACAGAACCTTCCATTTTGTCCCAAGTCCGCACCACCAGGCTGTCTTCCTGTTCTGTCATCTCTTTATTTTCCATTTGTGCTTCAGGAATACCTCAAGTCCAGCCTGGAGCACAGCACTGGGGGTTTACATGCAGAGCCAGTGTGAGGCAGTGTCTTGTCCTGCTTTGCTTCCTGCGTGCAGTGAGGGAAAGCAAGCGGAGCCAGATGAGCAGGGTGTGTGCAAGAACTGGGCTCTCTGGGGGCTTGGCTGCCCATCAGGAATGAGACTGGAGTTAGCAGCGCCAGCCCTGGATCCACATTTGGGTTCCTGTCTGTGGGCAGCCTCATCCCAAACGCAGTTAAACAGGGATTTTAGGTCCATGGGGAGGCACAGGATTCTGCCAGCAGGCAGACCAGGAGGGCCAGGTGATGCTGTGACGTTGGTATTCCTGGGAGAGACTCTCAGGGTTCTTTTGGAAGCGCTTAAAGTAAGGATTGCTCCTCATGGCTCAATCTCCCCAGTTTGAAATGTGTGTGGGGAGCTCGCAGGTGATACTGGATACATTTGGGGTGGTGTGATGGTCCTGGTCTGCAGTACTGGGGAGCCTCTGAAAAACACAGCAGAAAAAAACACAGTCAGACTTTCTGACTGCTTTCACTCTGCAGAGTAATTGCCAGAAGTGGTACAGGTGTCAAGGTGTTTTTACACTGGTGCCTTCCACAACAGCCACATTATTTACACCACAGCAAGATGCTGTACGTCAGGTCAGTTATTTATTATCTGGAAAGTGCAGTGAATGAGAAAAGTTGTGAGTTCAGACTGAACCCGACTAAGAATTAAGGCTGAAAAATTTAAGTTGTGAAGGAGGATTGCTAGAAAAGTCTGAATGTGTCTTTTCTTTTTTTCTTGGAGGGAACTTGAGGCACAGTGAATTAAAAGCCAGCTTGTTCAATTAAAAATAAATAAATGAAACATTGCATTTCATTTTAGCTCAGGCAAAATGCTTCCTTCTGCTCAAAAGGAAATACTTTGTTGCAGGAATAACATCATTATGTTTTAGGTCAACGCAAGGTAATTCCTCCTTTCTTCTCCACTCCATTCTTTGGTTCAGATACTGAATTAAGCAATCAATTATTCAGGCAGATATGCAGATGGTAATTGTTTTAACATATATCTCTGCACAGGCAATCAGGAGACCTGGATTTTATTTCCAGCTCTATCTTGACATGACCTTGGGCATTTCACCATACTCCAAGTTCCCCGTTTTTAGGAGGACAGATCACATCTCACAGTGGATTTGCTGCATATTGGTAGTACTAAAATAGCACGGAGGTCTTTTTAATTCCACTGTTAGCAATTAAACATTTAGCTATCACTAATGCATGCATTCCTAATTTTCCCAGTGTGAGTTAGTTGCACTGCCTTACAAAACTCCCTGTAGTTTACTTAATAGGGCAAAAGGAATTTCAGCTGCTGAAATACAGCACTCCCTTAAAACAAAACCTACTTTAATAAGCCCAGCTAAATCAAAGAAGAAAAATACAAGTGGGAAAGGGTTTTTCCTTCATTTTGCTAAATATTTCACTTTTTAATCAGCACTCCAGATCCATACATTGCCTGTGATTTCTCTCATACAAAAGGTCCGTATTTGGTGTTGCAGTTTCTAAATGTCTGGAATACCTCAAACCATGCTGAAACCTATTGCATTGCGCTTTAGAAACTCCCTCTTACCCAAAAGCTCATGCCAGGAAATCTGCAACTTCCTTTCTTGATGTGTGGGTTGAACTGCTCTTCAAGAGAGCTCTCTCCCCTCTGCTTTCTGCGCGCTGGCAGAGGGGACACCAGCTTCAAACCCAGGGGCATTTTGTTGAATCTGATAACCCTGAGGCCGAGTCAGTTTCTGCTGGTGGCACAAAGGGTCACTATTGCCCCTCCTTGCCATTCTGGTGATTTAGAATGACTGAGGGATTTGGGAGCAGTACAGGTCTTTTGGGGATCATGGGAGGCGGGTGGGAACCTGTAAGGATCAGACGGATTTGAATCATAGGATAATCAAGTTGAAGGAATCTCAGGAGGTCTCCAGTTCTATTTCATGCTCAAAGCAGCGTCAACTCTGGGATCACACCATGTTCCTCAGAGCTTCATTCAGCTGGGTCTTCAAAACCTCCAAGGATGGAGACTGCAAAACCTCCTTGAGCAGCTTTTTCCTGTGCTTGACGGTGTTCATGGGGAAAAGATTTCCGCTGATATTCAGTACCCCCGTGCAGAAGCACACGAGTTTTTGAGCCTTTTTTCCTGGCTGATGACCTGCCAGATCTGCAGGGAATGGCAGAGGGTACAGCCTTAGGTTTTGACACCAGATGGGGACTTCTCTCTATCTTCAGCCTCGCTTGCCTTCGTCACCAAGTGTTCTTGCCAATAAACCAGCCTGCTGGGCTGGCGATGCTTGGTCTGTGTGGATGAGTGTCCTTCTGGTCTGCTGTGAGGAGATGGCCAGGGCTTTCCAGCCATAGCCCAATGTTTCAACTGTATGGCTTGTTCAGAGTTCAGGGGTTTTGAATTTAGAGTTTCCCAACTGCTCATTCACACAGGCCTTTGGATGCCTGGCAAGGATCTCCAGAAGGCTCAAGCACCCTTAAGCTGTGCAAAGTCCCATGGAGAGAGGAGGAAAGCAGCATCCTGCCAGGTCCCAGGAGAACAAAGGAGTTTTGGGATGGTGGGCAGTAACAGAGCTGGCTTCTGTTCCTTGTCTGCTGGAGGCTGGGGCACAGCATTTAGCTGTTCTCTCCTTGCCCTCCCTACAGCTGGCATTTCTCTGTCTCACACCCTCTGCTTAATTAGTTTGTCAGGCACTGTCATCATAGCAGGAGGCTGCAGAACACCCAACAGAGCGTAGCTCTCATTGCAGCTCCTCGCTGTAGCTGGGCTCTGCTGTAACACGAGTGATAGCTTAATAAACCACAGCATTGCAGACTAAAGATCTTGGCACTGCTTGCAGCCTCTTATTAAAATAAGAAAGGGGGAGGGGGGAATGCAAGAAATTGGAAAGAACGAAGGTAAAAATAAGTAATGGACTCACTTTTTATAGTAGACTGGGGTAAAAATATCGAACCCCAAGGTAAACATTAGATTGAAGGTTGATATATTGATTATACATATCTGTCTGTTAATAACTTGAACTTGGCTTTTCCTTGTGGTTCCAGTCTCAAGTGTGAAAATGCAGAATTATTTCTGGTTGGCCTTAGTACTAGTCAGTGATTTGTGGGACAATTAAAACTGTGCAAAGACAGAAGAAACCTGAATCCAACCAATTAAAATTAACTCTGCATCTTGGAGCAGACTGAAAAGCTTTCTTATTTCAAGAGCTCTGATGAATTTAATGTTCCTGTCAACATCATTCTAAAACCTCACTGTGGTCATAGGCAGTAAGATTTTTCTTCTGCTTTGAATGTTGGCTCCCTGCAGAGAAGGCACCCTCCAGTTTCCTCAGGTGGTCTGTCAGGGGTTACCTGCCTGGCACTGCCATCCAGGGGTTCTGGGCTGCAGGAAACCTGGATTCTGGGCTGCAGGAAACCTGGAAACTGGAGCAGTTGTAATTTTAGGACTGCCTGTGAGACACAGGCATGTGAGCCTGGCCCAGGCCATGCCCATGAAAGCCCCTAGTGAAAGTGGAGTGACTGGATCCATGTCCAAGGGGTCCCTGCAGGCAGGACACAGGCTCTGAGCCCCTGCAGAAGCACAGCTGCCTTTTGCCCCCAAGCATCACTTGTGACCATGTGCCACTCTCTGTCACACTTCCATCTCACCCTGGGGGATTCCATTCCAAGGAGTAATACTAATATAATTATTTCTTTCTCCTTTTTTCCCCCCTGTTAATATATTATACCAAAAAGGCCTGAATCTCATCAGCCTCTTCCCATTAAGCAATACTCTTGCAGGGCCAAGAACACTGGGTCAGGCTCTGGTAAGGCAGGCAGCCAGCTGCAGATTAAAATGCACCTAGGGTTAAACCATTTTCCTTGATTGCATGCTGCCATCCACATCTCCCCGCTGACCTTCCCTGAGGCATGCTGGCTGCACTGCTGGGTGGAGGATGTCCTGAGCAATGGGTTATCCTTGTTATCAGAGGAGCTCTGTGAGGGAAGGATGCTCCCTGTCATGTCCTTGCCTCATTTTGGATGTTTTCTTCCACTTTTTACCCATTACCAAGGGGAAAGTGTCGCTCAGAATCTGCAATACTGGTTTACAAGACTGGTTTAAATGCACAGAAGGTAAGCTCCTGCCATATAGATGTTTAGATCCGTGGTAGGACTGAGCAACAATGCAGCTCTAGGGCATGCAGCAAAACTGCCCTAAAATGGCATTTTTCTGAGTGCTACTTAAGCCAGACTTTGTCGGAATGATGTGACCACAGGGAGCTGCAAGGCCTCACCCGAGTTTTCCAGCCATTGATGCAGTGACAAATTGTTGGCCCCTTCATACATTTCTCTAGGAGGGCACTTGTTTGATTTGTGAATCTTCCTTCAATATCTTTTACATTGTTGGCCCCTTCATACATTTCTCTAGGAGGGCACTTGTTTGATTTGTGAATCTTCCTCCAATTTCTTTTACACATCTGTGGCATATTCCTCCTGACCATATCAGCTTGCTTGACAGGTGGCAGGGATAAGAACGTTTTCAAGAGAGTTTGCGGTTTTTGGGTGAAATCTCTCTGGCTTCAGCGGGGTTGATGGCTGATGTCACATGCTGGGGGGGCCTCTTACATTTTCCAAACCAGCTTGGGAGGAACTGAGCAAAGTCTGAGAATTTACTCTTTAGCTGATGAGTGTTTCTCATTTTCTGCCTGTGGGGATGCACTTTCATTTTGTTATTTTGGGGGAGGTGGGAGGAAGAAGTGGAAGGTTTGTGGTCAAGCAGCTGGAGGCCCAGCAGAATGCTCCTGCTACCGGGATTGCACATGTAACTTTCATGGGATCCCACTGTGGTGGGTTCTCTTCTGTAGCTTTCCTGCTGGCTCACTTTAGAGAAGCACTGAGCTACTTGGCAACACAACAAAATGGGGCTTCTGCATGTTAAACCAAGAGCTGTGAATGTAAACATGTCAGCACACTGGGTCAAGCTCTCCTGGATGTTAAACAAGTTTCTTGCTTAATTGGTAGTGTTAGAACAGCTCTTAGCAGTGGTTTAAAAACCTCTTGCATCCAAAAGAGAGACTGAAGGTATTTGAAGTCTGAAGTTAAGAGGAAATAACATTGGGCTTTTGCTAGACATTGCTCTGTTAGAGGTTGTCTGACATAAAAGGGAAATAGAGAGAAAGCACTGAGTAAAAAAATTACGTATGTTTATGTGTTTGTGTACATCATTCTTGGTTTCCTCCAGACAGCACAATGCGGGCAGGTAATCCTACATTAATAATTTGGTCTTAGAGGATCGAATATGAAGAACTTTGAAGCCAGTAGCATGTCTGTAATTTCTGTGGTCATGCCGAGAAACAAACCCTTGAATTTATTGTTGCTGTGGCCAACACATGAGTATTTCAAAAGGCATTTTCCTTTGGCTACACCTGAGAAAAATGAGCAGCCTGATGAGAAAGTGTTTGAGCTGGAAAAAAATGTGTTTTCAAAGGATAGTAAAGCACTTGCCAAGGGCAAAGGGTGGCTGAAGACACCAACAGGTGAACACCCATCTTCTGCAATTGCAGATTTCTGAGAACTGAGAATGGTTCTTTTAGGAATTTTTTTTTTGTTTTGGCATTTTTTGGTTTTGTTCCCATTTCTTATCAAAGTGTTTGGAGGAAAGGGACGTTGTCCCCAGGATGACAGTTGTGTACCCGTGGGAGGCTGGAGCAGGCACCAAAGCCATTCTCTGATGGGGTCCATCACTACCAAGACATTTTACCTCATCTGCTTCTCTACAGCCCATGGAAGTGGGGCAGGCTTTTTTGGCCTCTCCAGGTTATTTGGAGAACTAAGTCAGGGTGTGCACATATGTGGGGCTCTGTTTTCTCTTGAGGTGATATGGAAGACAAGCTGACTGGAGTCCCTCAATTCATTGCCTTTGTCCTCACCTTCATTTCTGTTTCCTTTCTTCATCAGGAAAATGGGAGCCACTCACCCAGCGTGAGCTCTAAGGCACAGCAAAATAAAGGCCACTGGTCCCACTGCCTCGGACACCTCCCAGTATGGATGGCTTGGTTGAGCAGAACAGCGTGCTGATGCACAGTAAGATCACTGAGGCTGGGAAAAGGAATGGTTTAATTAACACAAGGAACTTAGTGGCAGAGAGCCGCGATGGTCTGGTCTCTGTGTACCCCACCCCTCAGTACCAGAGCCACAGAGCGGGCAGCCTGTCCTCTCCGAGATGCCCGGAGAATGGCAGGAGTGACCCTGTGCAGCAGCTCCTGGACCCCAACATGCTGCAGCAGACAGTGGAGTCTCACTACAGGCCCAACATCATCCTCTACTCCGAGAACGTGCTGCGCTCGTGGGGCGAGAGCCTGGGCTCAGAGTGCTGTGAGACGACCTTCATCGAGGAGCGCTCGCCCACCAAAGACAGCCTAGAGTACCCCGACAGCAAATTCATTGACCTCTCCACGGATGACATCAAGATCCACACCCTCTCCTATGAGGTGGAGGAAGAGGAGGATTTCCAGGAACTAGAGGTCAGATGTCACATGGGATGTGTGGGGAAGGCTGGGAGGAGGAGGGCAGGTTTGAAATTAAGTGTACAACCTCCTAGAGGTTAACAGCAGGGGATCAGCTGCTTTTCGGGTCAGCTGTATCACTTTCTCCTCCAACTAGGACAATGAATGATCACTCATCTTTATTTGTTGGGTAAAGTCCCAGATCTGTGGATACCAATGGCAAAATTCCCGCTGGCCCTAATGGAGATCAGCATTTCCCTTCTGCCTCTGAAGGGGCTGGTCAGAAACAGATGAAGACCCACGTGCTTAAATGCTGTGTAAGGTTGGGACTGGGAGCATCTGTATGCCTGCATGGAGCCTGTCTTACTCAGCAGGCCAACATCATCTCTTGCCTTCACCTGACTTGAGCAGAATGCTTTAAATTACTGGCTCAGACATGAAACATTTCTGTCTCTGAGTAAACACAGAAACAGAAGTCTTTCGGTTTCAAGCTGCAGTGAATCCATGTCTTTGAAATAAATGATATTTTTCTGATGGAGCAAAACACTTCTTTAGACCCAAATACAATATTTTCTTCTGGAGTCCCATGCTTCATTGATTGCTCACTGTAAAGTAACAGGAAAGACTATGGAAATCAACTTCATTCTTTCTTAAATGATGCATTTTTTTTATTTTAACCAGAGGCCCAAGTGTGGCAGGGATTTGTATTTGCCAGTGTTTGTGGGAATGGAGGGTGAACACAATGCTGCTGATCTGAAAACTTTCTCCACTGTTGGTCCAAGACTCCTAACTTAACAAAGACCCTCTGGCTGTGTAGAGCAAAGCCATACCTTCAAACATGAATATCGCAGCTGAGATAGGGACACTGCTCATGCTTCTCTGGTGCTGTGATTTTCGGTTAGGACCTAGGCCTAATGAGCCTTAAAATGTCTATTTTCACCTCCTGTAATACCAGTGTCTCACCCTGTGATCAGCACAGGGGAAATCCAGCAAAAGCCTGACTTCCCTTTTATTCTCTTTTCTCTCTGTATTGATAAGGTGGGAAGAGGGAAGTGTTTTTCCCAGTGCGTGCCATTAATGCAGTATTCAATGCCTCCACAGGGAGACAGAAAGCTTCCCTCTGAAGCATGTGAGAGTATTAGCTCAAATCACACCCTTCCACAGAATTTCAGAATTGACTGTGGGAAGCATAATTTCCTTAATCAAAGCAGAATTCCTGGTTGCTATCTTTTTGCCCCAGTTTCTCTTGTGCAGTAGCAACACAAGTGACTGCAGCACACATGGTGTTACTGACACATCTGGCCTGACATTCAGGCAGCAAAAAAACATCTCCCTCTCATCAATTCAAGTCAAGAAGACATTCTTAAGCCAACTTTTGGAGAACGGGATAAAAAAAGGCTGGGAAAATGAGCAGCATAAGGAAAAAAACCTCTTCAAAGTGGTAGTGGAAGAACGTGATCAGCTTTTCACAGAAAACATTTCTGTCTTAAAAACCAGCTGTAGAACTTCATCCTTCCGTGATCTTAAGGGGAGAAATGAGACAGTAAATTTTGGTAAAATGCTCTGGCAGTGTGTGCATCCTTTTCCCTGGCTCCTTCTTTCTGACCTGTTTCTCAGGACTGTAACCTCCTGAGGTCAAATGTGGCAGTTCTTGAACGGGTTTACTGCGTCTGCAATCACAGATTCCCAGTCTTGATTTACCCTTGGAGTGATACTGTGCTGACAAACCCACAGGTGCATGGACAACCACCTTGACCTATGTGTACAAAGTGCTCAGAATAAGAAGACATTCACAAAGCACACACCACCCATGGATTGTCCTCTCCATCAGAATTTCTTCTCCACTAGGAGAGTGAAGCAGGGGAGGAGAAAACAAGGCAGGGTTTGGATAAGGACCTGGTAAGCTGGAAACACTTGCTTTCCTAGAAGCCTCTGCTTTGAGCCCAGGATCCATCTCCATTGCTGTGCTCCCTGACCAACCCTGTGCAGCACTGTGATTTTCACACTTTTTCATGAACTTTTTCATGATCCCAAAGGATCAACCTGCTAAGCAGCTGTTTTCAGCATGAGGCAGCTCAGCATGGCAAAAAACTTCCTTTCTAGGAAGGTGTAAATTCTGCAGATGCAGCTGGTCATGCAGAAGGATGGGCAGGAGAGGAGAGATTAATTTGACAGCACCAGACCAGAAAAAGATGTGGCTGCTGTGTTGTGCTCTTCGAGGTTCCCATGTGGACAGAGGCTGTGTCTGTGTGGCCAGATGCGTGAGGGCCTCCTGGGCTTGGCTAGAACACAGCTTCATTAGAGACCCAGCTTCATCTGCAGAGACTCTGGGAATGGAAGAAAATTATTTAAGGACAAGCAGTCACTGAGTCGGTGATGAACCATGCCAGATTGTTAGCTACACGAAAACAGCACCTGAGTCACACAGCACAAGCGTGTCCCACTTGTAGATGGAATTTTTTCCCTGCCAGTTACTGACAAGAAGCAAATGCTTTTTTTAGGTTACTAATAGATGGGATGGAAAGAGTGAGTACCAGGACTGGGAGCAGAAGTTGGAAGGAGAACAGTGGAAGATGGTGACACAACAGAGGTGCAAATTTTGCTTCCCCGCTGTGAGAGGCCTAAAGGGTTTGAGTCTGCCACTGAGGGTGGCACGGGACGTTGTTGTGTATCTTGTCATGTTGACTGTCAAGCCACAGCTCATCAAGGCATGGAAGCTGCAGAGTGTCAGAGCAGATCAGGGCTCTGTTCTTGTTTATTATTGTAGCTTGCCTGCTTTGGCACTTCTTTCTGAGAGAAAACTCTGTAAAACTAGCCCCATGTTGGCAACATTGGCAAAGAGGGGAGCTTTGTGCAGAAGAGCTCTTTTTTCTTGAAAACTGAGGGTTACCTCCTGTTCTCCATGTGTCAGTGAAAGGTAAGTGGAGTCCCAGCTTGAGCATCTCTGTAAAATGACTTCTGGAAGACACATCAGCCATGTGGTTGGGAGTCATTGCTCTTCCCCCATGTCTCCCTGGCACTGCCTGCCTTATACCAGAATGGCTGCCTAGGGTGTTTCAGGATGGGTATTAAATTTCTTAGAAATGCCAAAAAGTCCATCTCATCCCTTTGTAGTGTCCCTCCCACCTCAATGCAATACTTTCAGGAGGGACACATGCAGAAAACAGTTTTATTGCAGGTCAGACTGTTTCTGACATGATTTTCATTTTGAACAGGGTTGGGCTCTTGATAGCCAGAAAGGTTGCTGTTGTCTGGCAGAAAACTTTGCAACAGAGAAAGGTTCAGAGAAAACACAGCCATTTTGATCAGTTTGGTTTTGGTTTGAGGAATTGACCAAGTGAAGCTGCATGGTTTGCTACTCTGCTAGCTGTCATCCTCCTCAGGATGGGTCTATCCAGCTCAACATGTCTAGGACAAGTTGCTGGGAAGGAGACACCTTCTTCCATTCCCAAGCCTGGGGACTCTGAAGAACATGGGAGATGCAGCAGAGGAGCAGGAGACTTCCTAATCATAGGTCATACCCTGCAGCAACGTTTAACCAACTTATTTGTTGGGGTTTTTTTACTAGCAATGCTTGTCAGGTCCTGGTGGAAGGTTGTTCAGTCTGCCTAAGAAAATCATAATTGTCTGCAGGGAGAAACATCTCAGAAACAGCTCTCATTAGCATATAGAGCCCTGCTTTGCTCCAGCAATTACCAGGCATGAAAACAGAAGGCTGCACATTCTGTCAAGGCTTTAAACTTCTCTCTTCCATGCCCATCCCTGAAATCAAATGATTCCCTATTTAGGTATCTCTGGAAAATTTATAAATATCTTATGAGTTCTTTACGCCACAACTAATAGACAGACAACTTGTCAAATGTGATGGCAGTGAAATATGAAATGAGTTACGAGATTAAATGCCCTCCTGCTAGAGTTCATGTGCCATCTTTTATCCAAAAATAGCATTTGTCATATTATACTCCTGCTAGTTTCCCTCCTAGCCACTAGGTAGATTGCTTATTTAGAGAAACCCAAGCTATTCATGTCAGCAAATTAAATTATTCATATACATCGCATAAAAGAATACCTTAGAGCTCTCTCTTAAAACCCTCTTACTTTTTCTCAGCATCCAGCAATGTCTGAAACAATCTCTAAATGCAAAATAAATAGCATGTTCTGGGAGTGAAAGAAGAAAAGAAATGTAGTGCTTTCAAGGTATACATTTCTTCTTTTTTTTCCCCCTAGAAATTGCTGGATGCTGTTGTGAAAACTCATCCTTCGGACTTGAGCATGAAATTGTAGAGATAAAATTTGAATCCTGTTCCAGCCAACCACTCTTCTCAACATTCCCAAGCACCTCCTGGCACGTTTGTTCTGGAATATGAAGAGAAGGCCCTGAGGAGATTTATGCTCATCAAGCCCCATGACATCATGCATGCTTTCTGTCAATGCTTCCAGCCTGCAGTCCTGCACTGGGCTGTGTCCTCAGCCTTCCCTGGGAATAGGTATCCAGAAAGCGGGTTTGCACACCCCTTGGGGTGCTGAGTGTGGCAGAGCTGCCTTTTTAGAGAGCTCTGCAACGTGGGCAAAGACCCTTGCAGCCTGGTTTTGCTGATGAATTCACTGGCCACCACAGCTCTCCTCTGCAGTGGGTGTACAGTATTTTTTCTGTTCCACACCTGGGCAATGGAAGAAAACAGCGCCATGAATACCTTGCCCAAGCTCATCTAGGGCTCTGTGGAGAATCTGGGAATGTAATTTTCGGTGATTTTGTCCCATGGAACATGCTCAGAAGAGCACAGAGTGTGCTGTCAGAGGTGTGGTGCCCAGGTACGCGCTCCTAAGAGGTGTGCCACTCAGGTGTGCGGTCATGGCACTGAGTCATCTTACCCATAGGACACACTTTATATCTCTGAGGTCCTTCAAAGGTACATGATTAAAAGATTACAAGAGTGATTACACTTTGCATTTAATTTATTTTTCTCCTTTGAAGGAGAAGCCACTCAAGTCTGAAGATACTGAGCCCTGCCAAGGGAAATTAACCTCTATTAGCCAGCTCCAGATGAAGGGAACGTGGCTGGGAAGTCACCTTCGGCAGTGTCCAAGTGCCCTCCTATGAATCTTGTTAATAGTAGCCAGGGCCTGTGACAATTCCCTTTCTCATTATCACTTCCCTGAGTTTTCAGACTGCAGCTCTGCAGGGGTGTCTCTGGGATCCAGCCTGTGAGTGGCGGGAGCTCTGCATGAGCTGCATGCTGTCATTTGTAGAGGGTGGATATTTGGCACGCTTCTTTGAGGACTTCTGTGTCAGCTCAGAAGCAAAAACGGGACAATAATGAAGGGTCACACCTGCTTGTTTTAGTGTGGATCCATTCATTGCTGTCTGCAGTGATCCCCTTCCAGTGGCAGTGTGCCGGATGCAAATTCCTGAGGAGCTACTGGCAGGCTGGCTGTGGGTGTCTAGAAAACATCACAAGGGAGATGATCGAAATCCAGGGCTCAAGGAGGAAGAATAGGCTTGGACAACTACACTCAGGGTTTTCTTGTCCCTCTTGTGTTTTGGTGTTGCAAAGTTATACGTGAAAAATTTTCCAAGCAAGGAGAGACCTCTGTGAGCCAATTCTTCAAGGCTGGCTGCCTGACTGACAGGGCAATTTTTAGACTGGGAGTTGGGGAAATGAGAGGAGCTGCAGCAGGTCAGTATTAGGGGATTATGGATTTTTAAATGCCTTTAAAACTGAAGGGAATCAACTGCAAAACTCGAAGTTGTAAAAAGAAATAAATAGGCAAAATTAAATAAATAACAGGCTTTAGAGATATCATCTCTTAAGAAATCATCAGCAAGATGCTGCTCAAGGATGAGTAAGTGTGTGGAGGCAGAGCAGTGGTAAACTACAGCCGTTGGTGGGAGAGTCCCCATCCAGCTGCTGCCTTCAGCATCTGCTGCATGGAGGTCAACTCAAAACACTTGCAGAAGAGCAGAAGGATGCAGAGTGCTGGTCAGAACAGGTCATCATGTTTAACTACATTAGTGGAACAGGCATTGTGCGGAGGGAAACAGAGCACATATTAACTTAGAGCAGCATTGTGTTGGTCTTTGTCAAAACCAGACCACTGGACCATCTGGATTTGAAGGCAGATCCCACAGGGCCATGTGAGGAATTAGTTTTGTGTGCAGCGTGTGCATGTTACTGAATTGGTTGCTTTGAAGGAAAAAAGCAAAAGGGCTGTTTCCTGAATATCCATCAGAGGTTGCTGGCAGCTGTAGTTCAGAGCAGGCCCTTTCAGAGCAGGTCTGACATCTCCAGTGTGCTTGGCAGGCTGTCTGCAGAGCAATTGGAATGTCTCGGTTGAGGTAAAGCTCATAGCTTTTAGGGGTAGCCAGCCTCGATTTAAGAAAAGGGTTTTTTTAAAAAGAAAATCCATTACAACTGCAGAAAAGCGTTCGTCACCATCTCTGTTAAAAATCTGAACCTTGTGTCTGCTCTCCATCTATTCTTCTTTCAGTCACTTCAGCTTTTCTACCAAATGAAAGAGCTGCCTCTGATCAGAAATTATCTACTCAGGCACTTACAGGCTGTGATGAAACTGCATCTTAAATGCAAAGTGGAGTTGGCTTCTCTTCTTTCTTCCTGTGTAGATGTTTCTCTGTGGCATTCTGCCTTCCAATGCCTGATTTCTCCAACAAACTTGGGAAATGGTGCCCAAGGACTGATGGGAAGGGAAGTTCAGGAAGGGAAGTTCGGGAAGTTCGGGAAGGGAAGGGAAGTTCGAGAAGGGAAGTTCGAGAAGGGAAGGTTCAGGGAAGTTTCAGGGAAGTTTCAGGGAAGTTTCAGGGAAGGGAAGTTTCAGGGAAGGGAAGTTTCAGGGAAGGGAAGGGAAGTTTCAGGGAAGGGAAGTTTCAGGGAAGGGAAG
>WEIT01040298.1:74343-116398 GCA_013389985.1 Dryoscopus gambensis | reverse complement strand
AGGGAAGGGAAGGGAAGGGAAGGGAAGGGAAGGGAAGGGAAGGGAAGGGAACTCTAACTGGTGAATGTAATTCTGACTTCTCAACAACACTAATGCCCAGCCTCTTCAGTGTCTGGGTGCAGCTCTTGCAGAACCAGGAATAAGTGAAGACAGAGAGCTAGGTAGCCAAATTATCGATTATTCCAGTGTCATGGGGGGTTCTGAATAGAGAAGATTTCTTGGTAAGCTCAGGATCAGGTATCCTGTTGTAAGAGAGAGTGTTAGGAAGGAAAGTTGGCTTGGAGAAAGGAGTGTTTAGCTGGAAGAGTTGAGGTACCATTTGCTGTTGGATTTCTTTCTGTGATTTTTGACTTTTTTTTTCACCCTTCTGGTTCATAGTTGGTCTGCATGGTCAGGACTTTATGATTAGAATTGTTCACTCACTCTTGGTAACTCATGGGCAGGTCACCTTGGCCTTTGGGAGGCAGCATAACTGATAATTTTGTGATTCAGCACATGGCCAAAATTACCTGAGGAATCTTTTCCCCATTTCATCTTTACGTGAAAGAAAAGGCAATTTGAAATATCAGACAGGTGCTCTCCACAGATACTATGCCAGCACACAACTCAGCCAAAAACCTGAAAATCAAAAGCATTTTTTGATTTTGTATCTCACCTGTTCAGGTGAGCGCACAATTTCAAGGGATGGTTTCAGCAATACTGTGGATTTTCTCCCTCTCCTTCTCCTCCTTTATTTTTGAAAGGAAATATTCACCCTGGTTCATCTGACTAAAGAGAGCCCCTTCCTTTCATGGACCCTTTTCAGCTCCCTGCAGTGATATCCTTATATTTGTCTTTTCTTGCTTCCAAGCTCGTGCAACAGTGATGGAGTCTGTGACACAGTGGGTGAGGAAGAGGAGATCTGCTGGCCACTGCAGTGGTGGAGTAGAGAAATGATCAGGGAATTGGCTCACGGCAGAGGAAAAGCAATAATGTAATAATTAACCAGCACACCTATGTTTCTCTCTTTTGCTGTTCCAGAGCGATTACTCAAGTGACACCGAGAGTGAAGACAACTTCCTGATGATGCCACCAAGGGATCATCTTGGCCTCACTGTGTTCTCCATGCTCTGCTGCTTCTGGCCACTGGGAATTGCTGCCTTTTACCTGTCCCACGAGGTAATGTTAGAACATCTCCTGCCAGACATTCTGGAGGATAGTGGAAGGTAGTTAAAGGAGATGGCGTCTCCCCCACCTGGATATGTCTCTGTGGTAGTGGTGGTTGCCCTTTGAGATGCTTTGCTGAGGGAGGCATCTACAAAACATTTTAGCTTTTATTTGGCAATGGTCACATTCCATGTCAGGTTGTATGTCCAGCTAAGAATCCTCTGTGGGCATGGCTTTTGAATAGAAAACACCCTTGATAGCTCAAATGCTTGGCTTTCCCATTGGGAAAACCGATCTACTTGTCCCAAGCCGATAATTTCTAATACCCTTCCAGGATCAGAAAAATAATTTCCATTCTGCAGATGAGAATTTGTTTTCCAGAAACCATTTCCTTTCCCACGGAAAAATTGCTCAGTCAGTTCTTCTTTTCAAATTTTAATATGTAAATATCTTTTTGCCAAAGAAGTGTCTGTGTTGTGTCTTCACGAGACAGTCTTAACATTGCTTAACTTGCAATCACCTCGTGCCCACCATTTGTTTCGACAAGTATGTCCTCATAAGTGTCTGCAGTGTAATTACTGAGTTTCTCAGCATGGCAGATAATGTGAGGTGACAGAGAAGGAGTCACACTGGCAGCCTCTTCAGTGACTGCAAGGAAACATTTGATTATATTTGTCTCTAGTGCCTATTGCAAACTACGGCCTCTGCTCCACAGCACCCTTCACATTCACCCTCTCAGCTGTCTCTCCAATCTGCCTGCGCTAAACATCCACCAGCCCTGCTGATTCGTCAAACCAGAGCAGGCTCTTCAGATCTGAAGAATCCTACTCTTCAAGATCAAAAAAAAAAAACCAAAAGGAGACAGAGAACTACTATTTTTTACTTCAAATGAACAGTCTGTCTTTGTGCTGGGAAGCCTCTGAGGCAATTAGTGTTTGTCCAGTGGAAAATAACAAGATCTGATTGTTTGAGTTTTGATTGTTTGTGAGCTAGTTTTATCTGAACGAAGAAAGCACAGCACAGTCCAATAAATATAAAAAACCCCAATGTAATTAATACGAAAAAGCAATATGGCTGAGAAGCTAAATGTGCTGAGAACCAGTGTACAAAGGCCAAGGCGTCCACCTGTGAACTGATCCCAGGGGCCTGCATGAGTCTCTAGGAACCTCTGACTTACGTGGGAGAACACAGAAGGTGGAAAAGGCATGAATACAGGGGAAAATTATGGTACTATGCTGAAGGATTTCGGCATTTGAAAATGAAAAATTAGGTTTTATGGTTTAGCATAGTGATGGAGAATAGCTGAATGTGGCTGCCTAAACCTAGAAGCCGTCAGCAGGAAAGGTCAGGCAGGTGCTTTACTTTTGGTAAGTTCAGAGGCTGTAAATGAGCCTTTGTTAGCTGACCCAATGGATGCATCCAGCAAGCTGTGGATAAATCCAGCCAGGAAGAAGCAGTGTGTTTCTGAGAAATTTTGACTTCTGCATTGGGGATAGAAATACTGTCATCTCTCCCAACTAAAAAAAAAAAAAATCACAATACTTCCAACCTCTGTATGCTTCTCTCCTCCAGTCTTAATTCTCTGACCACAACAGCTGAATGACCTGAGAACTGAATTTTCAAATCTCTTGTAGAATGATGGTCCAGCTTGTTCCAGTCCAGCAGAGACACATCTTTCTGTCCTCTCCCTGAGTTCCCAGGGAGCTCCTTTCTCTCCCTACCTTCCCACTCAGCAGGTCCATCACAGCCCTGAGAAAACGTGGTAAAAGTGGTTCTTTTGCAAAACCCCACTTCCAACAAAGTGGCATTTTCCAGGAGAAAAATGAAACCAACATTAAGGCCCAAACCTCCTGTGACTGAGAACTTGCTGAGATAGCTGGTACAAACCATCCAAACCCTGCACCTTGCTAAGCTAATATTGACAGTGATATCAACTCATACTTCGACACATAAACCATATATGTGATTTCTGTTTATATAGATCTTTCAGCTTAAGCTCCTGGATAACATCTGAGATCACTTGTTAATTCAAAAGGGTAGTCTAACATTCCCCCTTCTTTATCAAAAGCCAGAACTATAGCTAAAGATCAACTCTCAGTACTCATGTTCTAACCTTTTTTTTGCAGTTGCTTCAGCTCTTGAAAATTTTGTGTTTTCTAAAGTCTCCTGAGCAGTTCTACCAAAAAGGTCATCTGGGAATAAATTGTAACACATAGGAAACTCAGAGATGGGGGATGGATTCTTTGATGCAATATACAGCACTGGCGGTGAATTTTTTTTTTTTAATCTGGTCTGCTCTAGGTGTGGGATGCATTTGAAGATGAAGCCTTTGTTTGCAGAAGATATATCTGCAGTACAGCTCATTCCAAAGGCATAGGGGCTCTGTTTACTCCTGCATCACCTGCCAGCACATTTATGATGCATTTGCCTGTGTCAGGCTGCAAAACAATTACGCAAGGCTGGATGCTGTAAGACAGCAGAGGTGCTCTTTAGCAGCAGAATGATTGAAATTTTGGGGGGTTTGTGCTGCATGAAAGCAACGTTTTTCCTGCAGATGATGATTCTGTTCTGTGTGGGACTTTCCGTCTCCACGAAGGCTCTTGCTAGTGTGCTGCTGACTTGGGGCTTCTTGCAGAGCCTCTGTATCGAGGGGTGCAGCCATGCAGGGTCTGCCTCCATGGTGGAAATGAAGATGTGCATCCACAGGTGAGCCAGCAGGGAGGAGCAGTGGATTCAGAAATGCGCTTTATGAAAGCCCAAAATGTTTTTTTCCCGTTGGGATATCCAGTTTTCCAAGAAGGATGCCACCTGGTGATCTTACCCCAAGCAATGCTGAGATTTGTTGCTTTTCATCTTCCCTCAGAAAAACAGAGAGCCTCAAGGCCATCACTGTGCTGGCTACTTGTTCACTTATTTCCTTCGGGTTTTATTTGTGTTTTCCTTCTCACAAGACACTTGTCCCCTCTTCCTGTAGCTTCCCAGCCCTGTGCTCCTCTCAGCTCCACTCTCAGGATGAGGCCCTGCGTCCCATCTTCTCTCACACTTGCTTCTTCAGAATGAGGCATGTGAGCTTTTAGGCTTGCCATTTTTTTGACTGTCTCATTATCCAACAGCTGAAGTGCTCAATCAAAGGAGTTTTTGTGCATTTTGCAAGGAAACCTTTGGAAAGAGAAAAGTAAATTATGCCTTTCACCAAAAACTCTCCTCCACAAACAATGCGTGATCAAAAAAAAAAACCTCATTATGTTTATTTTTTCATAAATCTCCACCCTCTGGAGTCTTGCGGGTTCCTCAGTTTTTACTTCCAAAGATATTTTTAGCATTGTAGATTGTAGGCAAGTGTGAAGTCTCATAAATCAAAGAAAGAACTTTAAAAATATATCTTTTTTGTCTTGTCAAATTTACCATTGAACTTGTCAGATGATTTCTCAGGGGCTGTCAGGCTTTCTGCTTGGGCTGGGGGGTAGTGGTAACAATCTTGAAAGGTCTTTTTTGCATGAATCCTCTTTTTCTCCCTGCTTTTATTTTTAGGATAGAGAGCAATACCGTGTCACGCATTTCCCTCCCTACTGTAAACAGACATTCATTAGGAGAGAGCTGAGCCTTTGATGGTATGAATGAGCTGCACTTTGTACCTGCTCCCTTAGAGGCAGAAACGGGAGCGTGCACAACACCTCCGCCCGGCTGCCGCGAACCCTCCGAGGACCTGTGTCACTGACCTAGACACACACCTGAGAAATCCCTCTGCACGCTTCCCCACGTGCTTAGGCTCTCAAATAGCCCCCACGCCCTCCCTCCTCCCCGGCAGCAGGTGAGCCCTGCCAGGCAGCAGGCTGCACTCCGAGCACAAGGGAGCAATCACTTCCCGTCTGCTGCGCTGACTCCCTGCTGTAATTACCTCCCTCGCAGGGGGATGCAGGCGGGCAAAGCTTTGTAATTATTTGCTCGCATTGTCTCAGTGGGTAAAGGATTTTCTACAGTTTTCACAGGGAAACAAGGCGTACGTGACCGGAAAAAAGGAGTAGCTTGTCTTTCTTCATGATAACTTCTGAAATATTTGGTTACTTTTCATCCAGGTTTCAGAGGCAGAGGCTTTGGAAAAAATATCTCTATTTTGACACATTTCAGTAGTCACTGGGGAGAAGAAAGAATTGTTCCCAATGGAAGGTAGCAGACAATGTGAGTTCTAACTTTTATCAGAGTTTCAGTGCTCAGTATACATGTACGGATTTCACTGTCCTTGGTTTTCTGGCATAAGGTTTTGACATCTTGTCCCTTTCGAAAGAAAAGGACAGAGAAATAGCAGCCAGGTGTTATTTGCTGTTTGTTCATTAGAAAGGTGGCTCATAGTCCCCATATCAACCAGGAACACATGAGTACAGCAGTGTGATATGGCACACTTCACCAGACTGGCTGGTGATGCCATGCTCCTATCTGTCCACCCTGCTTTTTTTCATCTCTGTCCCACTTTACTCCGTCAAAAAAATGAATATGGTCTATTATAAAGAGCTTGACACACAGCCAGGAGCGTGTGTTTGTACAGGAGATGCTGGAACCTCTTATATCAAAGATGAAAAGGCAAAAGAAGAACAAAAAATGTGGCATTTTTCTTTACTTGGCAGTGACATGCCAAGATCTATACTTGCAGGATATGCTGGTCAGCATTGCTGAAGCAATGCTAGCAAAGCAGAGAGGAGGCTTTTGCGTTTTCAAGAGATTTTTCAGCACTGCATTATTTCTTGGTCAAAGTAATGCTTGGACAAAAGAACTGTCTAAAGATGATGAGATTTAATGGAAATAAAAGGCCTTTGTTTTGCTGTCTTGGACCAGATACCAAGTCACACAATTCTTTTACTTAAGCAGAGTGCTTTGAATCACACAGTCCTGGGTATAGGACACTGGGTGTATTCTGGGAACCAGTCTTTGCTGATTGTCACACAAAGGTTTGAGCTCTCTGTGCTGGTCACTCAGAAAGCAAATCCCTGAGTTCTTTATCCAGCTCCATGCATGTGAGTACAGGCACGTCCAGGTGCCCTTCTGAAGGGTCGTAGTTTTCTCCTGCAAAAGGTGATGTGTGAAACAATTAAACCTGTTTGCACTAGGAATGAGTGAAAATAGGTTAAAATGAGTTCTTCCTCACAAGGAGCTGCAAAGGTCTTTTGAGGTGGAAATTGTCCTAGAAGAACTCTGTGCCACTGTCTTGCTGAGATGGCACAGGGCTGATGGTGTGGCCACTGTCCTGAAGGGCGAGCACTAGTCCTGGGTGGTCACCAGCCCATAGACTTCTTGCAGAAGGTCACAGCTGGCTGCTGGCCCCCACTGCGCCCCTTACTCCCATCAGGCAGGTGACAGATTTGCCAGGCAGACGAGAATAAAACAGCAAGGCTTCTGTTCCCAGCCACGACAGGAGAGAAGCTGCCTGCTGAAGTAGCCAGGTACATGTCACTGTGTGAGAGTGCTGGCTTTCCTGTGCTTGGAAAAGCAGCTCAGAAATAGATGACCCTGGCCCCTGATTAGGGGCATTTGGGTGACATCCTTTGCCTCTGCAAAAAGCTTATGGCGTTGTTTAATACATTCAAGAAATTTGCAACTTCTGCTCCTCTGAGAGAAGAGAGGAAAGCTTTGTCCTGGATTGGGTAAAGAGGATCTCGTGGCCCTCTTCCCCCAGGCAGTTCCGCAGACAAAGATAGCCGCTCTGAAGTGGGGCTGATGAATTACCAGCATCTCCAATTCTCATCTTTCCAAGTGGGAGCTGGCTGCCAGCCAGTGCTTTGCGTGTGCACAGACGTAGCTCCTGCCAGCCTCTCCCTTTGGGTAGATATCTCCAGAGAAGTGTTTGTCTGCACAAGAAAACGGCCATTTAGAGTGTGCTGTGTGCCAGCAGAGACTGTGCATCCTGGCTGAGGTCATGGGCCAGGGAACTTTGTAAGTGTCTTGTATAATTTCCTCTTCATTCCTCTTTGTCCTTTTGATCTTGTAGTTTTATTTCCAAGTCACGAAGTACAGCCACAAAAAGGAATTAAATTAATGAATGACCTGATTGCTTTAGCCCTTAAGCTAATTTTAAATAATTGAAAAAGTAGCTGGCAAATAACATTCCCTGGAGAGTTTAATTCATTATGCAGGTGTTTAATTACAAGGAAGTTTTGAGACAGGAGAGAGACCAACATGAAGTGTTAGAGAAGATGAGGTATCTTTTGTTATTTTCAAGAGCATCCTGCACAACAGCAAACATTGTACGTGAATTTTTCTTTGCCAGTTATTTATGCCTCACACATTTTGCTGAGCCAGACACAGCCCCAGAGACATGTCAATATAGTCATACTGCAAGGGTATAAAATATCCTGATGCCAGAAGGGCACCCTCTTCATCCTGCTGTTACTGTTTGTTGCTTTGCTATTGACTCGTTGTGTCACCGTTTTATGAGAATGTGAGGATTGTTTCAGTCCACAGCTGCCACTAAACTGGAAGTGTCTGTAGTGCTCACGAATTCACTCAGAGGCCTCTCTGGTGGAGGCATCTGAGGAGTAGGGCAATAACTCTTACACAGAGTTGATCGGGGTTCAGTCTCCCTGACATTTAGGCAATTCTGACTAAGTTTAAAGAACTTTTTAGTTCTTTAAACAGCAGGGGGTTAGTGTTTTGGTTTTTTTAAATTTTAGACAGCAGGGATGCTGTTGGTAAGATTATTGAAATAGACTTGTTGACAGGAATACGGAGGGGCTTTTGTTAGTAATCCTCACTTATCTCAGCTAAATACTTCAGGTTTTTTGCATCTGCAAAGGTTGATTTTCCAGGAAGAATTATATTTCAGGAGAGGAAGCAGGAGGAGCATGTTCGCAGTCTCAGGGCCGAAACAGGGCACATTATTTTGCACCTCCCAGTGTTTGCCCTGCTGAAAGAGGCATGAGAAAAAAGGGAAGAGACCTCTTTGCAGGTCTGGGAATGAAACATGGTCCCTTCCTTCTGGCCATCCCAATGTCTGCTTCCACTGTCAGAACAGCCAGAAGGTTCTGGATGCTTTGTGATGCGCTGAAGATTTTCACATGCAAGGTGGTAAATGATCTCCTTTGAAGTCTGCTGTGGCAAGGAGAACGGAGTGTTCATCTGGAGTAGTTCACTGGGTGCTGTTTATAGAATAGACCTTTCTTTCATCTCATGCTGTGGCAGCAGCCTTTAAAAAACAAGATTAGTGAAAGAAGGCCCTCTCACTTGAAGTTCAATGTATGCAGCAGTAAGTGGATGAGAATGTTTTCGAGGCTTAAGGTTAACATTTTATCAGTCTGCAACATGCTCAGAGTTTTTATATTCTTATCAAAGATTAACATCATGTACCAGAGACTCAGGGCTATATTCTAATCTTGAATATGCAGCTTGCTATCTCTCAGCATCTCTTTTGGTGAGGGTTTCTGAATTACTACTTTGTTTGAATGCACAGCAAAGGAAGTTGATCACTTCTGATTTCAATCTACACATCTCTTTCAAACAGGCTGCAGAGTAGCACTCTGAAGATTTGAATCTAGTGAGCTAGGCACCCAAAGCTGCCTCCCAGACAATGGTAATTCTTCATTAAACTGACTGATTTCCCAGCAGTAGGAAAGAGAGCAAGTTTTTATATATTTATTTTGGGACAAACTACAAGAATCAGCTTAAAGGAAATGGGCTAGGTTCTACCTTCATCTGTGCAGTTTGCATCTAAGGCATTCAGATATACCCACCAAGACATTTTCGTCATGTTGGTAATAAAACTGTTACTCTTGGTAATAAAACCAGTCTACAATTTTATCTTGGGGTGAAAAAACCATCAATTTTTTTCATGTTGTGAAAATCTTTCCCCCATGCCAGTTTGGTATTAAATACACTCACTATGGGTTGCAATGAGCAGGGAGTTATCAATGACATTTCCACGTTTGCATTATTGCCATTTCTTGCATTATTTCTAAGCAGTGTGGAAGAGTCAGGATTGCTCCTGTGAATGCCAGCCCACACACGTCTGCAGGAGGACTCAGCTTCCTCCAAGAGGATGGCCAAGACCAGAGGCAGAAGAAGAGGTCTTACAGCATCCTCTGGGAAAGATGGGCTTGGCAGTCCCTGGCTTGTCTCCATCCCTTATCCTGCCATCACCATGAAATCCAGGAGAAAGGATGCAATTCTAACCAGCTGTTACTTGGAATTTCCATTCCCAGTGGTGGCCAGTGGGTGTTTCTGTCTGTCCCAGCATTATGAGGTGAATCACCATGAGGCATCTTTACTTACAACTACTGTCTCAAGCAAGAGGCATAGAAATGTAGTGGTGGGAGAAAGAAAGGCAGTTTTTCTTCCCAGTTCTGTTCAGAGAGCCTTGTCTGGCTCGGATTTTGGACTTTCTGTGGCTCACTCATCTGGTGGGGAGTCTGTAGAAGGAACTGTGGAGAATTCATTCTCCACAGAGCCAAACCAAACGGCTTCTCCCAGCACTTCCCTTTGCTCTGATAAGGATGTGCTGCAAAAGCTGGCGGTGGTCCTTGGGCTGATAATGGCAGAGAGCACGCTCCAGATCCTCACAGGTGTGATAACCCAGGAAATGGGATTTGGTCCAGAGACACACGGGACTTTGTACTAATTTAAATAGTAACTGTCCCAGCCTGAGATTTCTGAATTCAATTCAAGACACCACACTCAGTCATTGTTGCAAAAGTGTCCTCATTCCTTGACCTTGTCGCACAGATGGCATTGTTCTGAGCAGGTTTCTACAGGCTGTAACTAATTAAGCAATTAATTAGGAGCCCTGGTTTACACAGACGCTATTGTAAAGCAAGAACTTCTGTGACCTCATGGGACCTTGTCACAGTGTTGGTCCCAAGACTGTCCAAATTATCGGTGCTAAGGAGTCAGCGTGTCCACCCAGTCTCAGCTGGACTGACCCCAGCATCACCTGGGCCTTTCCTGGTGTGTCCTCAGGATGTCACATGGATTTGAAAGGGTCACTTTCTTAAATGTGGAGCAGACCACGTTGTCCTGTGACATTCAGTGGCTCTCTCTATATCACTGAGACACAAATGTCTTGTCTCCCAGCATATTTACTATTCCCCACAGTCAAAATCCATATTTAAATCCCAAGGGCTTTGGCTCTTGTTCTTACCTTATCTGACTTTGTTCTGTTGAAACTTGAGCAATTTTTCCTCAATCAACCTTGTTTCAAAGCTTCAGATATTGTGATTCTAATTGTGTCAAGTAAGATCGTTCTTCCTAGCAATTTGCAACCTGAGGATCAATGGCAAAATATAGAAATACCATCATTTGCAAACTCTGACAAGGTGACTTTCTATTTATTCTTTTCACCATGTGCATAGCAGAATCATGGAGTCTGTTTTAGGAGAAAAGAGAGGAGAAAAATCAAAAGTGGAAGAAGGAGAGACCTGCTGGGAGGGGGCTTGAACCTTGTCCGTGTAACCCTCCCAAATCCTAGGGAGTCCTTTAATCAGCTCAAGGCACCTTTGGTGAATCCTGTAAAACTGTGTCACTGTGAGTTATGATGTCTCAAGGAAAATCCTGACTTCTGGCCTTAAAAAGAAACAAGCCAGAGACAGCAGTGCTCTGAAAGGCAGACACAGCTATGCCAAGGGGATCTCACCAGGGCATTTCAGCCAACCCAGATGGAAGGGATGCTCAGTTAGGCAGCCAGAACAGGAACTGCTGCTAAAGATGGCAGCTAAGTATTTTAGTTGGTGTTTGGATGTAGCTATGGTGGAGACATTGCTGATTTGTTTTTGATGATGAAAGTTCTATAAGTTGCTGAAAGACCACATTGCTCTGCTTTGCATGTGCAGGAGAAAGCCTCTCACTTTCCTCTAGTGAACTGATTTAAGAGAGAGGGGACACCTTATTTTGTAGAAAGCAAATTAAAGGGGTTTTTTGTTAATGATAAATGGCTCAGCTTAATTTAATTTACTACTAATTCCAAGGAAAGGATAGAGAACCATGATGTCATGTCTTTTTAGTTCCATTCAAATGTTTCATCACCTCTTTTTTGGACTGGAATGACTCATGAAATCATAGACACTACACATGGTAAAGACTTTTAAGTTCATCTTGTCCGTCTGTCTGTCACCACCACGTTCTTATTCAGAATGGTAAACAAGAAAGCTACTTTAGAGACAGACACTCTTAAAGGGTGGGGAATACTAAAAAATTCTTTACTCATTTCTGTACATCACCCTGGGTCTGAAGGCAGAGCCCATCAAGTCAGTGTGAATGAATTCAATGCTGTGGAGCATCAAGTAAGGCTTACATCACTTCTCACAGCTGCTTTGTCATGTGTTGTTTTGCTGATTTTCTTTTAGTTTAGTCGGTTTTCAGAGCTCGTGGCTTTCATGAGTCACTGTGAACAATAATGCCCTAGAGCATCCCTGATGGGTGGCATCTATGCCTGGGGACATCAGGTTGAAGGGTAAAAAATGCAGCTGCTGGAAACAGAGGTGATCTGCTGGAAATCCAGAGCATGAAAGGCAGGCCTTAGAACAAAAGCTGGTGGAAGAGAAAGGGTCTGTCATCACACCCTTTTACGGAACCTGGCATACTCCAACCCTGAAACCACTAAGGAAAGGCTGAGGGACACACGTCAGTGACTTCTCAGGAGCTGCAGTCACATACAAGCCAGCCCTCCTCTCTGCCTCTCCTTGCACATTCATTACTGCTGTTGTGATGTCTCTGCTGTCACTGCTGACTGAAAACCCTGTGCTCTCTGGCTGTCCCAAAAGCAGTTCTGTCAGAGCTGGCAGTGTGGCTTTGCATGAGCAAACACCAGCACCTACGCTGCTGGACAGATACTTTTTCAACTTGTTTTATGGCACACGTGTTCTCTAACATCATGAGAACCCACTGGAAATCATTATCCACAGGGCAACACGTGAAAACCCAATCCATCTCCGATGATGTGTGCCTGCTCAGCTCCCAGGAGCACTTTCACTGTGGCCTCAGCAGCTTGTGGGCTTGGGCTAATCCTTCCCAGAAGGGACTGGGACAGCTGCTCGCCCTCCACACGGATTCCATGACTTCCCTGATTAGCTACCTGTGACAGGGATCTCTGGAGAGCTCGCTGCCTCTGAGCCCCAGCGAGGAAGGATCATTAGCGTGCAGTCTGTCTGCCTGTGGAAAATATCTCTATACCTACCAGCACAGGATAACCATATCAACACCCAGCTGGACTCCATTAATATGGCTCTCAGGAGGCAAATGTCTCTTGACATGAAATTATGTGCCACTGATCATTTCAGCTGCCAGGGCTGCTCATTAGTTCACAAAATTATTTTTTTTTTCCTAGTGAAACATCTTCAGGCAGCACATTTCACAGCCATTGAATCTGCTTCCTTGAGTGTCAGGATATATGTGGAAGTGGCATTTTTGTAGAGTTAGGAGCAGGGATCTAATTTATGGTCCAGAATCCCAGCTAGCAATAAAGGTCTTGAGGTATTAAACCCATTTTGTCATGGCCTTACTCTCATCCTTAACTTGGCACTTCCTTTGGTCAACTAAAATTTCCTGAGTAAGTCTCCTTATATTTGGGATACATTGGTCTTGTATTGGGAATGCCCAGTACCCTTGGTCCCTTCCATTATCTGCGCCCCCTCTTCATTCTTCTCTTATCTCTGCAAGCAGAGATGTGCCACCAAAAGCAATAATGGGTCCCCCCCGGCTTTGACAGGGCTGATGGTGCTGGATCACCATGAGGGAATATTACATGGCTTTATATTTGTGATTTATATAGACTGCACTGTGTGGGTTTACAGCCTAATGTGTGCACTCGCTGCTCTGCTGGGAGCTGTAAAGAAAAAATCGTGTAGTAAAAAGCCTTCTGGTCCTGACGTAAAATTCAGCACAATGCATCTCTGCCTGTGCCAACTCTTCCTTCTTTCTTTTGCCTACTCTTCTATTGTGTGGCACAGTTACCAGGCTCATTAAATTCAATTTCTGAAGGGCAGCTAAGGCTCCTCGATGCTGCAGAGCAGAGCAGAGAAAAAGGCTGGAGAAGAGCTGAGGAGGGAGAAATTCAGGAATGCTCTCCAAGCATGGGAAAGGCAGGAAGTATTTATATTCTTCTCCACACACACTCCAGGATGACTAAAATACCCTCAGTCCAGTGAGATGGGTTTGATTTCAGAAAAAGCTTTCTAGAGGTAAAGAGGGTGAAATGCAAAATCATTTCACCTGGGCAGAAACGAGCAAAAGGTTTAGATAAAGAGCCAGGAAGGGCTTTGCAGCTTTTATAGACACAGATGAAGACCTCTACAAGCTTTTAATTACTTTTCGTTATGCCTGTTTGCTATGAACCAGAACTGATTTATTAACATGCCTCTTCTCTGTGACTAATTTCAGTGGGAAAAAAAGGCATAGTAATTTTTAATTTCACACAGCAGCAATCAATCTCCTTAAATTAGTTTACTGGCTGCTTTGATATCTGGTGCATTTGCAGTCTTTTCCCAATGATCTTCTTTACAGATCTTGGGGATGGTGAGTACTGTCCTGTCTGTGTCTCCTAGCCAACTTTTATTAGAAAATGTAATGCCAGCATTCTTTCAAGTCACAGAGGTAGGCAAATAGGCCTGAAAAGTAGCTCATTTCTTCAAAGACCAGAGAAGAGTTGGCAGCAAATACCTGGTGTGTCTTTTCTCCCACCATTAATTTCTCCTCCAGCAGAAGAAAAAAAACAGCTCATTTTTCAACCTAAGAAGTCTTTCCAGATTTCAAAAATTTTCCTAGGATCAAATTCCAATTCTGACATTTCGATGCTTTTTATGAAGAAATGGGAAAGAGGTGGGACTGATGGTTAGAAATCACTTTGCAGCTCTGGAAACGCTGCATTATGAGATAAGAGATCTGCATTTCCCATAAATGGGTGCATTTAAGGCTCTAGGATTTAATTTTCTGCTTAAGGTCTATACTTTGTTTCTGAGTAATGGGACAGATCAAGACTCCAGGCTGGTTCCTTCTGAATCATTCTTGATATCCATTAAACATTGTATGCTTCTTTTGCTTTCAGGTATAATGTTCATTTTGCATGATTTCTCACTTCTTCGTGCAACTTTTGTTGCCTCGATAGTTAGTTTGGAAAAGTCAAAATCCATTCCCACTCTTGTATTTGCAGATGTGTAAGTTAATTTCTCTGTCTTCATGTTTCAAATCAGAGTATTTTTTCCGGTCAGCAGTCCTGAAACTGAGATGGGCTCATGTATTTTGAAAGCATCAGAGGTGATATTCTGAAGGCTAAAAGGTAGCAGGGTGAGGGAAAGCAGACATTAAGTTCTTGCTGTAGTATGGGGTATTATACCTTGTAATTTGCAGAGGTTTTGGGTTGCCTATTTAAATGCTGTGTTTTGGATCCCAAAGTGAAAAATCGGTGAAGTGACATAAGATCTCTGTCACATGTGTATTGTGTTTGTGTTCACTTGGCCTCATGTCATGTTTATAAAATTATATTTTGGTGAATTTCCTAGATGGTGACCTACTGCTTTTTTAGGATTGCAGAGACCAAGACTGTCTGTTTTTAGAATGATATTTACTTATTTTGTGCTTCATAAACACCCCTATAATCTGAAAATAACAAGTAGTCTCCTCCAGCAGGAAGAAAACTTTCAGAGCTTTCTCAATATTCAGTAAACCTAGAGTGAACATCTAAGAAGAGTTACAAATTCATACTGAGAGGCCGTGTTGATACATTTCTGGCCATCAAAAAGGGTTTGACAGCTGGTCCAAAAGCAGAATGTTCCCCTTTTTATTTCCCCTCCCTGCAAAAAGAGAACTTAAACACAACAAACAACACACCAATGAGAATGCACAAGTCAAAGCAAAACAAAAGGGAACCCAAGTTTGCAGCTAAGGGCCTCCATGTCTCCATACAGAATGGCTACCCTGATTTTTATTTGTGTTCTTTAGTGGTGGTAGGAGTCCCCACAGGAGCATCCTGGAGCTTCCTGACCGTGGAGTATCCTGGTGGAGCTGCCTTTGAGCCACAGTACAGCAGAGAATTGGAACCAAAATATTTCCCTTTTCTCAGAACGGTTTTACACATCCCCAAGAAAATTTTCACAGGGACCTGTCCAGTTCTGTCAAGTGTCATAATACAGGCAAACAAACATAAAACACATGGAGAAAAAATTCCCAGCCAGGCCCTGCCGGTTGTTTCTGTAAAGCTCAGGTTCTGCCTTCCAAGTTTACAGGTGCAGAAAGGGCTGTAAAAAATTCCCCCTGGGTTCTGTATTCCTGGGATGCTGGGGCTCTATGTCTATGTCAGCTGACAGCTATTTCCTCCCTGAAACTTACCCACTTAGAACAGGAGCACTTTTAGTCCGTGCTCTGCCAGCAGTCACAGCTATTTTAATCACCTCTTTTGCCAATTCTGGATCCTGCACATCATTTTGACATCCTCTTCAACCTGATCATGCAAGCAAACAGCTGCTTTCAGAGCACCCCTATCTGGAAGGTTGCTCCAAATTACAGAAGGCAGATCTGTATATTAATATTTAAGATCTGTCACTGACTGTGTCAGCCAGCCTGATGGTTCTGCTGAGATCTTCACTGCACAAAGGAATGAACAAAGTAACAGAACAAACAAAAGGGATCTGAGATCTCTAAATCTTTCTTTTTCCATGGCAACATTCCTTGAAGACTAGAAGGCTGTTTAAGGGAAATAGCTTAGTATGCTTTCCCAGCCTTTTTACACTTCCCAGGGTATATTTCCCACTGATGAAGTCTTCAAGTGTCCATTCTTGGATGTTATGCAAGCTCATTTTTCCAGCCTCAGACTTGCTGAGGAACAGCAGTACTGCTGATGGAGCAAGCAGTGATCTCCATCTTTTTTGGATCCCAAAGAGTGGTCTGTCCTCCAAGCCTGGCAGCATTAGGGATGAGATTTCCAAGGATTCACAGCAGGACACATGTAATGAGAATACTACAGTCAATCCCTACTTTGGTACCAACAAAGTAGAGTGAACACTGGATTTTGTTTCATAAAATGGAGCCACAGAAATAAAGTTGTCTGGAGGTGTTCTGTCCTTGGACCACCTCAGATCTGTCCCACCGTGGTCTGTAACATCTGCTACAAGTGCAAAGTCTGCCCTCCTGTCCTCTTCCTCAAACTTGCTATTTTTTTGTTATCCCACAAGGATATCCCACTTTTGCAGTCCCTCAGAAGGGACCACAATGGTGAATTCTAGGCCTTTTTTTTGAGCCACATTTTTCCAGACCTCTTAAAAGAGTTTGTGCACATTGGTCCTGCCTCTCCCTTTGTCTGCCGTGGGAGGATGTCCTCACCTCTGTGCTCATGGGAGGAGCTTGAGAAACTCTCTGTATGCCACTGCACATGAAGGACATGGACAAACTCCAGTACAGATTAGGCTGGTGCTTTACCACATCTGTATCCTCTCCCAGCTGTAGTTGTGCTTCTTCCCCAAGTATCCTTGCTCTGAAGAGCTTCATCTGCACTCATTCGTGGTGGAATACCAACCACAGGAAGAGCAGGTCACCCAGGATCAAGGCTGGGGCTGGGGGGACCCAAAGCGGTCCTTGGCCCTGCTGTGTCACCTGGATCTTGCTTTGCCCCTGGGCTTGCACTCTGAGATGCTGGCTGTAAAGGGCCGATCATATTCTTTGAAGCAAGACCCCTGACACAGCATGAAAGTGTTCTTGCAGTTGTTGAGTGGCAGGCGGGGAGCAGAGCTGGTGCAGGCACTGTGAGGTGCCTCGGCTCTGGCTGCTGTTGCTACCTGTGTGTCTTTCTGGCAGAGCAGTGTTGCTAAGTTCCCCATGCAGCCCTGGGAGCGTGTCGTTCTCTGTGTGGGTGGGTGTAAAAAAGCTGTTGCAGAAAGTTTCAAAAGAAGCTTAGCAGTGAGAAGAGCTGCAGCTCAGGCCCATTTGCAAAACACGAATGCCGCCTCCGCTCTGCACAGGGATCAGCTGACACTGGCAGGAACAGTGCCACTTCTTCAATTACTCTTGGGATTTTTTCAGTTCTTCACAAAAATTATTTGGCTCAAAAAACAGGTCGATTAATCAGGATCAAGGGAAGGGCAGGATAACACACCTGCCACTGGCACCTGGTGCTGCTGAGAATGGCTCCGGGCTGGCATTCTCATGGGTTTGGGAAGGTTGCTGTAGAGCAGGGTAAAAGTCAGAGCTGACCAAGTTCTCAATGCTTTTCTGAATCAAAGCCCCCTTGCCAGCCCACTCTGTGTTATGAAGACCTTCACGTCCTGTTGAATTTGCCAAGAGGAGGTTTTTGAATAAAACACACAAATGACAATAAATTTCAAATTCCAGAGGCCTTAAAGGCCACCAAATGTTGATGTTTGAGTTCGCCAGCGATTTATTCTTGACTCTGCATTGCAGAAGGGCCTCTTATCTTTCTCCTTATCATCCCTTTTCCCCTTCCCAGTGCTCTTTGGCATATGCCTAATACTGAGCTGGAGAAGGAACTTTCAATCTGCAGTCCTGGCCAAGAGGGGAGACAGCACAGAGAAGAGCTGAAGCACCACATCCAGCCCACTCTGGAGTCCCACAGAGAATTCTAGCGCACACCACTGGCAATCTGTCCTGCTGCCAGGGCTGCCAAAATCACCCAGAGTTGTGGCTGTTCCACATCACCTCCCAGAGATGTCAGGAGGCCTTCTGGCTTCAAAACCTCCTGCTTCCTGGAACTCCACTCCTTCCTCATCATCCCAGATGTCTCTGGACATTTGAAGGCCCTCTCTGGCTGGTGCTTGCCGGTGGGACACATTTGCTCACATCCCCTGAAAGGGTATCATCAAGTTGTCACTTTTCTTCACCCCCCAGCATGCAGACACCACAGCCCATGTCTTAAATCTGTCTCAGCAGCAGGTTTTAAATGTCACAGAGACATTTGCTGAGGGAGTCAGGGACAGTGTCCTGCAATGCCACTGCCATCAGGAGTGGCGGAGCGGTGCCCTGGGAAAATGATCTTCTATCTCTGCACGTTTTACTTTCAATGCTGCTGTTGGCACAAGGAACCTCTGAATGAGCAGAAATAACTCTACTTATACAACAAGGAGATATCTCCTCCAGCAGCACACAGCTTTTCTGTGGAAGGAGACAGAAATGTAAGTACAAGAGCAAAATATCTTTTCCTTAGAGTGTTTTTGGGGTTGGCATCCTTGCCACTGTGAGAACCTCCTCTCTGAACTGAAAGGCAACAGAGGGCCTCAGAGCACAATGTAGTAACATTTGCATCCTGTCCCAAAAAGTGTTGGGGCCTTCTGCTATTTTCCAGTGGAAGAGAGAAGTATGGACAGTTAACTTCGTGTCACTAGGACGCTCTTGGTAACATCTGTATCTCTTTTACTGCCACCAGCACTTGTCCAGGAAAAGGGTCCCTATTTTCCTAGGAGCTCTACAAATCAAAGACCTTGGAAATATTAAGAAAAATTATCGAGCCCCTCCCTGAGGACTTACAGCTTAAAATAAGTGAGACACAAAGAGGGAGAAGACGGCGACAATGGGAAAGTGCTGGTCACCAAGGCAGACAGTTGTTTTAGGCCTCTGGCAGAGTAGCTGCCATGAAGTCATTAAAGGCTGAACAAATAATTAAAACTGTTGTTCCTGAATATTTCAGTGGAATATTTTCGGAGAGGATGTATTTCAGTCATGAAACATGTATTAGCCCAGTGAGGCGGAGACATGACAGGGAAAGACAGAGAGAAGGCGAAGGAGAAGTGAACAAGCAAACTCTGAAATAATTAATTATCAACTCTTTTCCCACTTGCACGACTTCTGCTGAAATCTTCTATTGGAGGAATGCAACAGTTACATCAGATCGAGATAGGTCTTAACTCTCCTTTTGTAGCTCCATTGTGGAAGATACTTAAGCAACCACACTGTTTATATCTTCGCATCCAGACTCTCACCTTGCTTGACTTGCTGCCACCTGTGGATGGGGCCCACCATATTCCATAGCCTTTTGTGTAAAACTGCAACAGAGTGAATCAGATGGGTCTGTTTATCTCCACAAGAGGTTAGAGTCGCTCTGAGCAGCTTCTGAGAAATTGGTCCACAAAGGCAGACCAGATCTTCCTTACCTACTCTGCTCTTAGGAACCCACACAGGAGGCGGATTTTAAAAACAGCTTGGCACTGACGCCCCTTCCATCTGTTCCCAGCTGGCTGAGGTCTTGGGAAAACCCTGGCACAAGCAAATCCAAGATATGTATCCTGTGAGCTGTCAGATCCTAAGGCACTCTGGTGCCTAGCCTTCCCCAGGCTGAGGTGAAGCCCATGACTCGTGTACTTTCAGTGTCTCAGCTGATGGATGGACATTTTTGCTGTAGTGGTTTGGCATGCGATCACTGTCAGGAAAAGTGACATCCTGTATTTAACAGGGAAGAAGAGTCTTTGTCTGGGTTTTGCAGGAAAAGCAAAAGCAAACTTGCAGCACTCCTCTTCCTGCCTGTATGTGATGGAGTGATCTTGGACATGAGACAGCTGAAATAAAGGCACTTATGTGTGGCAGGAGATTTCCTTCCTGGATGCTGTCATCCTGCCAGATGCCCAGGGTAGGACACCCTGCTCCCCCCACCTTAAAAGAAAGGGACTGGGTAGCAAGAAGCAAAGTCCTTTCAGTGTGAGGAGGGGGGCCTGCCCTGATTCCTGGGGTTTGCGTTTGACAGGATGAGTCCTCTGTTCAACCAGGGCATCCTGCTGAGGCTTTTATCCCCATTCACGCAGCGCTCCATATGGATCGGCTGCTCCCGCAGGGAATGTGTTTGTGCATTCCTGCCTCTCCCCAGCCATCCCCTCAGTGCAGGATGTGCAGGCAGGGACACAGACAAACAGCCCTTCACACAGGGAACTGCAGCAGCTGCTGCTCAGGTTTGACCCACCTGCTGCTAGGCAAGCCAACAGGCTGGAGAGCAGAGCTTTTGATTCCTGTGATTCATTCCTTTTGGCAAAAACAGCCAGGCCAGTTAAATCACAGATGAGGAGACACTTCCTATATGTACGCAAAAGAATGAGAGGGAAAGAGAAGAGAGGCAGACTTCATGTTTTTGTTTGTATACACTGGAATAATTTTAGATTAAAAAACTTGAGCAGGTTGTTGATGACTACTGAGAGGCACGAAGAAAGATCCTTGCTAGCAACCTCTGCTCTCCCTGTTGGGCAATGAGGACTTATGTTTGTGTGCTAATGGGTTTCCATGGAGGAAAAACCCTGCTCCTGTGGAGCAGTTTGTTAAAGGGAGAAGAGACCCCTGGGATGGCCTCTTTCTTCCACCAGCTATGATCAAAGCAGCAAATATTCTGACTTGGGGCCCTGGGAAGCAAAAATGAAGTCGTCCCAGAATGCCAACATAGGGGGGGAAGTGATGCAGCACTATTTCATCCCACTCCTTTGTCTTAGTACAGCAATAGGAGATCCAGGGAGCAAGGCTGCATCGAGAAAACAATATCATGAAGTGGTTATAGCAGGCATTCCTGAGATGCTGGACAAAAAGGGCACCAGAGTTAGAGAATCCTTGGAGATCCATGCCTCAAGGCTGTTTACTTTCTTCCTGAGGTCAAGAATAGAAGCTGACTCAGGCACATGGAGGCACATTAGCAGGATATTCTTGAAATCATGGAACTTAAACGGGCAGCTCTGTGCTACAAGACCTACGGGGCTCCCTCATTTACTCTTTTTCTTATTGCCCTGCAGTTGTGGGGTCTTTCTGGTCTCCCTGTGATGCAGGCAGACGGGCTGTTGGGAGAAGCTGTTCTTTGTACTTGGGCAGGTAACTCACTCTCACTCTTCAGCAGCATCATTGCTGGAGAACTGCCCTGATTTATCACCAGCTTTCTGCCCTGCTCACTGTGCAGTGGGAGGTTGGGCAAAGCCTTTCTGGCTGCCTCTTGGTGCTGCTGGGCTCCTTGCAGCTGCACACCTTGCTGTCTTGTGCACACCTACAACTCAGCTCTTCCATGGGGGAAGAGATAAATCTCCTTGAATGACACCCACACACGTGCAAACCCTACCCATTGAAACCCAGCAGCGTCTGCCTCTAAGTGCTGCAGTTGTAGGAGGGAGGGCTTTTGTTTACAAGAGATTAGGGGCTGGTATCTGCTGGCATGACAACACTGGGATGTGTTTCTGCCGGAGAACATGGAGTTCTTGTCTTGCAGTTGCTGAGTCATAGAAAAGGCAGAGCAGTAATTTCAGGGTGCCTACAGCTTAACACGAGGCTAGACCTTCCATTTCCATGCCGATGGCGGTCCTGACGCATAGCAATTAATTGTTCCAGGTCAGCTGGTGAACTTCTTCCCACTGTGAAAAATGAGGTCTTGTTGAGTCTTCCTATACTGAGCACAGAGCTGAATCCAGAGATTCCAGAACACGTGCTCCAGTTTCTTCAGCCGGTGCTACTGGCACTGGTAGGTGCTAATGGGTGTCTGGGTATGATGTTTGTCTTATGGAGCATTTTTTTCCTCCTTATTCTTTCTTTCCTCATCCAAGGATGGTTTTGGAGACTAGGCGGGAAGGATGCCAGATATTTTCTTGGTACTGCTGTGATCACACTAAGTAATGCAATTACCAGGTCTCCCCCACAGAACGAGCATCCTGGCCAGGAATAATTTCCTTAGTGTCTCCCTTCTCAGCTCCGTGTTTTCCAAAGTACATCCTCAAGTCTGCAGTCAGCAGCAGAGACAAAATACCCCCTGGGTCCAGAACATCTCTTCCCAGGAGCTTATTCACTTAAACCTCCCAGGCTTAATCAGAGGAGTTGATTCCTCAGTAGGATCACATTTATGGAGAAGAAACATGTGTTGACTACTGAAAAGCAATTAAAAATTGAATGCTTAATGACCCAAATAGGAATTTATTCACCAAACTTTCGTTGATTTGTTAAGACTTTGTATGCATATATATTTATATTAAGCACTTCAGAAAACAGTTTATTTGAGAAATTTATTGTATTAAAAGGTGTTCAAAAGTATTTTGGAAATATTTTATCATCCCATATCAATACATTTTCAAGCAGAACAGAATGAATGCCTTCTCTCAGTTGGAAAGAAACTTTTCATCTGAAAGGTTTAGTTAATGTATATCTATAAAAAAACACACAGAAAAGCTCAAAAGCAGCAAGAAATAGTTCAAAATTATGTATAGAAACTGCTAAAATTAATTTCCATAATTAAAAAAAGAATTCTGATGGCATACATTTGTGTTCAACATATTTTTTATAGTGTTTTCTGCTCTTAGTCAGAAAGAAATGAAAATTTTCATCTCAGTCCCTTGCCTTTATCTCTGAGTAATCTTCAATAGAGTTAGATTAAAAAAATTATTAAAAGCTCTCCCTCGTCTTCTTTTCTTCTCCTCTAGAACTTTTAAAACTTTCCTTCTGCATTTTTACCTTCTGGAATGTCACAGTTGTATTTTTAATGCAATTAAATTAATTGGCAAAATCCAGACATTATGTTTTATATGGGAAGGAGGTGTTAATCATTTTAATCAGAAGAGAAAGGGAACACATTAAATTTTTGAAATCAGAAAAAACTAACACCTACGTGTCTGCAAGAAAGAGCTAATTTTGTCCAGAGTTGTTTTCTGTTGCTGCTCAGAGGGAATCCCAGGGCTTTGAGACACCTGAAACACGGATTTCCCGACACGCAGCTGGGTTTGCTGCTGTTGTCTGGCTGGGAGCCAAAGTTAGGAGGCAGGAAAATGCTGACTGAGAGCAGGCAGGTGCTGCTCCTGTCGTGGAATGGTTGTGGATATGAAGAGAAGGAACTGAAGCTCCTGGGGTTCTGCTTTTTTTTGTGGACTGGGCTTTGTGGTGCCAAGCTTGGCCCTTCCTACTTGCCCTGGGGACTTCCAATTGCCAGGGGTTTTCTGGAGTTGAATTCAGGGCTTCCTGCTATTTATCTCTCTGCTCTCTATCATCATCTATCTTCAGTGTTTCCTACTATGTCAAATGCATCCTTCTAACACCAGATCCACAGTAACTGAGTCACTTTCTTCTTGACACACATTAGCAAAACTCCTTGCACCTTTTCAAAACCAAAGTGTTTCCTTGCAGACAAGAAGAGGATCGTTCATACCCTGCAAGGTGATGTATTGCAGAGCTGACTTATTCAAAAAGCTCAGTGCAAACTGATTTGCACCTTAAAGCAATACAATTAAACCAGCAAATATTCTGTGTAGACACTTTTCTGTATCCTAGTGACCCTATGATTTAGTTAGATTTCCTTCTGATGGATGTTAAAATAAAAGTTTAGTGGAATCCAAATACTTTGCAGAAGCCTGAGTTTGCTGAAGCCTCTGCCTTTCCTTGCAGGATTTTTCTCATGAGAAGTGTGTAAAAGACACAGATCTCTCTCTCGAGGATCTTGCAGGCTCAGAAACAATGTGGTTTTGAGCCCCATTCGGTAGCCACTCTGAAAAAACATGAATTCTTCCATTGTATTCAAAGGAGAATTTGGTCTCAGACTTTTGGAGAAAGTTTCCAGCTTTTCCTGATGTTATGATCCAGTGGGTGAGAGATGCCCCTGCTCAAGTTAATGTGCAAATAAGACCATATGCCAAAGTCAATAATATAGATTTTAATTAATAGTAAATGTGAGGTAGAGAGATAGAAAGAAATAGAAAAGGTGAGGGGCTGAGAGAGAGATCAAGCAGAAGATGGTCACTACCTGTGGATCCAGAAGTGTCCTGCTGGTCCTTCTTCACCCTTCTTGGTGGTGGGGAGTCCCAGAGAGTTGTTTTCTGAGGGCTCCACCTTTATACAGTCCAAGTTCTGTGTATCCACAGAGCACAGATGTCCATAATTTAAGGTGATATGTGTATCAGCAGTTGCTTCTTTTCCAACATCACGCCACAGTGGGAACTTTTGTCCTAATCAGGTACATCCTCAAGCCTGGAATTAGCACCTTTCTGTGACAAATTTCTGTCACCTGTGCTTATTTCAAGTTGCCACTGTGGTGACTTATCTTATGGCAAGTCCCTTCTGTGGCCTTGACAGTGCTGGGAGACAGGGAACTGTATTGTGTACTTACACCTGGCCACAGGGAAATTGAAGGCAGCCTGCTAATGTTAATTCAGATGGGACTCTAAGTGGGATGTATCCCTGCCGAAGTTGTTTGCCTGGCAAGAGTGCTGCAGGCTCATCAGGCTCTTAATTATCCAGTGTTCTCTCCAGTTATAAAGTAAATTGACTAAACATTCTGGCCTAGAGTGGAGATGGTTAAAACACTCATAGCCTGTGGCCCTCCTTGCCCTTAGCATTTTTCTTTTTTGCGATGGATTAAATGTGCTGGGAGCCCAGGAACAACTTTTTCTCAATATTTGTTTGTCAGGCATTTTTCTCATATCCCACTCAACACAATCCGTGGACTATGGTTATTGTTCCCTGTTAATCACCCCTCTGGTCATGAAGCTCCTGGTGCCTGCCTGCTAAAGCTGGTTGCATCACTTATGCTGTGTCTCCAGGAGAGAGGGAGAAAAGAGGATTAAGTTTTAAAGAAAACAAAAATGTAATGCAAGAAAAAAAAATTGGGGTTTTTTTCCCCCCCATTGTTGTGGTTTTTTGTGGGCTTTGAGAAAGTAGAGGAATGGAAAGGGGAAAAAGGCTTTCCTATGAAAGAGATAATCTTCATCATTCGATCTGTGGTGACTCTTTTGAAAAGCTGAGTTCATTCAAGGTAAACAGAAAGGAAGATGATTAAGTTACCTCACATCCACTGTCAGATGCTGCAGAGTCTGCAGTGCCTGATAACTTCTTACCCTGCTAGTTAACATATCAAATTACAAAATGTTTCTCAGGAAATAGCTCAGGCTGGATGCCCCTCCTAGAAAAATGAAAGTGGGGATCAGAGGAATTGCACACTTTGCAGGCTGGTCTGGCAAATGGTACTCCCAGGAAGAGTCCTCCGGGGACAGCTCCATATAACTGGTGTGGTACTCACCACTTGTGTCGGGAAAAAAACAAACTCTCCTAAGGAAACCAGGTTCTGCCAATAACAGTTCAGAAAGTGCTGTCCTGAAAGTCCTCAACACATGAAATTGGGAGTAGATAAACCGTGTGACACACATTACACATAGGGAAATCATGGGTAGTTGCACTACCAAAAAAAGTAGCTGGGAAAGCTACTGTGATCAACAAATGAGTGACTCTTATCTCAAGAGTCCTTAGTCTTATCTCCAAAACCATTAATATGGCAGGGGACTCTATAATTCCCAGAGATTTCGTTCCAGCTCAGGAGGGACATCTGTGGGTGAGAAAATTGATGAACCAATTCTCTGATTAAATCTCTTCATGTCAGTAGGAGAAACCACCCCAGAGATGCTTTTAAAACTGCACCTGTTGTCCTTACCTTGTTCTCCCCCAAAATGTGGCTCTGGGTGCCCAAGGTAGAAACCCCCATCATTCTTGCCTGTTCCAAGGGTGGGAGGTGAGGATCAAGGACTGAAATCTTCTCTGGCAGCACTGAGCAGCATCCTCCACCCTTTCCTGTGCTGTGTGACTCATGCTGGAGGAAAGAGACATTTTATGAATGTAAAGTACACACTGACATGGTCTTCCTCCCATCTTCACAAATGAAGATGAAGAGGACCAGATAGAAGGAACCCCAGCAAAAATAAAAAGACAGGACTGGTTCCCTCTCATTTGGTACTGTGGACATACTGCAGGGAGGAGCAGTAGCTTTGGACTGGGACAAAGCATCTGCTCTGTACACCAACCTTGTATAACAAGTTAGAGGTAGAAAGAGATGAGGGCAGCTTTTCTCAGAGCCTATCTCTAGCAGGGCCTTCAGCAGAGCCCTAACAAAGTCATCACAGGGTTCTAAAAGCCCTGCTTTTCCTTGTGAAACGGAGAGGAGAATTTCTCCAGGCATATTTGTGTATAAGCAGATTGTGAATAACACCTTGCACAACTCTGTACAACAGTAAGGACTTGTAAGTCTCTGAATTTGTATGTGTAAACCGGGCTTCCCCACCTGTCATCTTTCCCAAATTTTCTTCTCTTTCATCACAAAACATCTGCTTGAGGGCTAGAAGCAAATAGAAGGGCAAAATCGTCTTCTTTACTATAAACATCCAAATTCCTGTATATGCCAGGAAAAGAGAATTGCCTTTGTATCTTGGGCTGACATCTCATTCTCTCCAGTGCAATCAAATGAACAGCTGTTGCTGTGGAGCTTGTCTAAAAACATCTCTTTGCATTCTGCTCATTCAGGTCTTTTATGCCTGCTGTTCCCATTATTGTGCTCTTTTTTCCAAGTGTTGAATTTTCACTCGGACTTTTATAGTTTTATCTCTACTGAAGGACACAATCAAACGCCACAGGCAACACCAGTCAGGGGCTGAATCATGTTTTTGCCTGTGCCATATTTTCAAATTCCAGCAGAATACTTTGATACCAAAATGATCCAGTGGCTGAAACCCTGATTTTATGAAAGCTGAACATGGAAAAGAGAGAGACTCACGCTGGTCTTCATTTACACCCTCATCTCCCCTATTCACACTCTCTTCTCTTGAACCTTTCATGTATTTCCAGGGATAAACATTGTTCCCAGTATATCTCCTTCTACCAACACCGCATCATTTAATTTGGTGGCAGTAGAAGTACCATTTCTCAGGCCACTGCTGTTCCCCTGCCACATCACTGTTCAGGAGCTTGGCAGGAAATTGTAAAGGCTGGAAGCTAACATGCTGTTGCAGGGAAAAGAAGGGGATGCTCATAATGTAGGAAATGCCACTTGAAAGGCTGGATGAAGAAAGGTCAGATTAAACTACAGAGGGACTTAAACAGTTTGGATCTGCTTGAAAGTACCTGCATTTCAGGTGACACCTGCTCCCCATTGTTTCCTCAGTAAGTTCCAGAGAGAGAATGTCTCTTTGAGACTCATGTCCATTCCCTGGGCCATCCTTCCAGCAGAAATTACAGAAACCTCTGGAAGAGCTCTTTGTTGCCACAGGCTGGACTTTCCGTTATACCATGGGCATAATAGAATTTTCAAATCCCTGGCAGAGCAAAGAACAATTTGTCCTTTATTTAGTTCATCCTTTCTGCCTGTGGAGCTGTTTGGTCGGACTGCATAGTCCCTTCGATGCTCTCCTCAGGACTGAGAACTGTTCTGCTGTGTCCCAATCCCTGTGTTGAGTTTCTGTCAGCCCCATGCTTTTCCCAGCTGACTGGCACCTCCCTGCTGTCATTGTCAAGGTCCAGAGCCAGATCCTGACTTCACCCTTTATCCATCCAAGTCTTTAGCAAAGACACCGAAGTCTTTTTCTCACCATCCGTGGAAATAAGTGGTATAAGACGGAAGGTGGAATTATTGCCCAAAAATTGGAGATCAGCAGAAGTACAAGTTGGGCAAGCTAAAAAGAGGAGACAGACAATTTGACTAGAGGAAAGATAGAAGATGCTGGAGCAGAAGCACCATCTGTATGAGCTACTCCTCGTTCTGTGGCGTTTTTTTTTTTGCATGTCACTTGAAGAACTAAAACTTAAGGTCCGACTAGCGGCTGCACAGAGCCTGTGCATCCCTGGCCTTTCTGTCTTTTTGTTCCCACAAAGTGAAAAGAAATCCTTTCATCACCTGACCAAAGGGGTCAGGATAATCTCTTCTCCTCCTGGCTGGAGCCGATCCTGCTCTCCAGCCTCGGGGAGATGAGGCAGGATTAATAATTGTGATCAATGTGTTTCTTGTTTCCAGATACTGCGTACCAGAAGGTATTTTGAGAGTATGATATATGAGTCACTGTGGGATGCAGCAGAATGTTTTAGCCTTGCAGCTTGGAGGTACATTATTTATCTTCTCTCGGCCTATAAAACATGCAGCCCAGAGACACCCTGAATATGGTCTGCAGAAGCTCAACTTGAACCTCCAGGGAAGTTCCTTGAAAGTGTTTCTAGAAAAGACATTCATTTTTTCCGTTAAACAGAAGAAGATAATCCTTTCAGATCTCCTTACCCTTTCCTCCCTTACTCCTCCTCACTTTCCTGGCTTACTTCCAAAGCTTCTAAAGAGAAGATTGATTGGCGGCTGGTATTTGCTAAAATCCCTGTTTTCAGCCTCGTAGCACCCAGCCTTCATCACAGTCTGTGCCCCCTGCTCTCATCCAAAGGCTGCATTAAATTGTTATATCCATCATCTGGCTGCCAGCCACAGCCTTGCCAGGGAAGGGGAGAAGTGAGTGGACAGAAGTACTATAAGAGTACTATAGAAGTACTCACAGATAACACAATTTGGATCAGGAAGAACACTAACTTTTGCAGCAACTTTCAAGGCACGTTAGAAAAGGTTGAGACACTTGTTATTGAGACACGTAGCTTTAAGAGGCTGTAGTGAATTAAGCTCTTGTTAGTGGGGCATTTGGATCTTCATCCTTGCACCAGTCCTGGCTGCAATACCCTCTGAAACAGATGTTGCTAAAAAATCTATGGAAAAGCTGGTGTATCTGGGTGTGATTTGGCTCTCTGATCTACACAAGACATTTCTTGGGCTCATGGATTTTGCCAGAGTACAGATATTTTTCACGGTAAACTCAGTAGGATGTAATTTCTTCATGTCAAGTATGAAATGGACTGGGCCAAGTAGCTGGCTTGGTCCCAAAACCAAGGGGCTTTCTCAAAGTGATCAAAACCACCAAAGAGCTGATCCCTGTTTAAAAAAAGAAAATCAAGAAAACCTATTTATTATTTGGTAGATGCTAAACTATTACATTTGGCCTCAGTTGCATTTTGTTTGGTAAGTATTTTCAGATCCTTTTAGCTTAAACCTGCAGAAATGCTGTAATTTTCATATAATGACGTTGAGTAGTAATGTGAGGATTTTGCTAATTAGGAAATTTTCTTATTACTAGCAAATTCTTTCAGATTACTCTTTCACAGATGAAAGCTGGTTTCTGTGTGGATAGTTTCTCCATCTCAGTGTAAATCTTTCTGACTGGAATAAAGGAGGACTATAAGATTGTCCTTCCCATGTGCCCTTACCAATGCAGTCTACAGTTGAAATTCCATATAGGAGGGATTTAATTTTCCTAAATCACAAAATATGCACTAAGTTAAGAGGAAAAAAAATGCACTCAGATTAAGTAATTTGTTGGAAACTAGAATTTCTGTGAAGGCGCGGGTGTGATCCCCAAGCAAAATCACTCTCATCATAATGTCTGGAGCTGCATAATTCAAAAACTTCATGGCAGCACATGACTAATACTTGACATCTGGTTTTGGCTGGGTGAATGTTTTAACAAGAAGCTGGATTTTCACCACAGGTCCAATCCTTTCACAAAGGTCAGGGCTGTCCTCAAAGAGTTCATCAAGGGAAAAAAACCCTGTTCTTTTTGAGCAGGTTTGTTGCTGAAGATCCCATCAGGAAAAAGGCTACTAGTATTTGAAAAATCAGCCGTCTGAATCCTTTTTGGTCTTTCAACTCATTATTTTTGGTAAATCCAACTTCTTCCATTGAAGCAATCAAGATACACTGTCAAGTTTTCAGATTATTGACATTTTGACTAATGGTTTCTTTTCCCTTTGACTTCCCATCTTTTTTTAGGCAAAAAAATGCTAGTTTAAAACTGTACAAAGTTTCACTTAAAGAGGTCAACCCAAATGTTGCAGATTTTTCCGTTACATGAAGTGGCATTTCAGAAATGCCAATTTGAAAATGTTGTATCATTTTTAAACTTTCCCTCCATTTTGGAGGGTTGTACCCCGGTTTATTCAACAGCTCTGTTATCTTCATTGCTGAGCATTTTCCTCAGTCCAGTTTCAGTAAACAGGAGCCTTTCAGATCATGACTGGTTCTGTGGTGGGCAGCAGGTGCATGAGGAATGTCTTTGAGGGGAGCTGAAGGAGCAGCTCTTTCTAAAGCTTTCTCTGCTTTCCTTGCCAACACTTTTAAGAGACCCTAACATGCTCATGAAATCCTTGGTTACCCTGCTGAGAGAGTTTGCAAAGTGAGTAGGATGCCTTTCCCGCCTAAACCAAACGACATGACAGCAGGTGTGTAAACCTGTGTTGTTTCTATCTCGCTGTTTTGAAACAGCTCCCTCCAGCCTGCAGCCTCGCCTGTATTGTTTGGTATGGTTTCTGCCTGAAATATTCATAAAGCATTATGCTTAAAAAATTAGGTTGATAAATGAGAAGAGACAGTTCTCTTAATAAAGTCATTGACAGAAAGGCTGAAGTGTTTTGGGGTTTTTTTTAATCCGTGTGGAAGCTTGTCATTTGGCTGCTGCAAATTGGTCTGAGTAGCAAAAAAAGACAAAAAAAAAAGACAAAAATAGAGTAGTAGATGGCACTGAAGAAGAAAGTGTCCCAGCAAATCGATCATTTGTCGAGACATACAATTAAAGCGTTGAGGATTCCTCAGTCATTGTAATGAGGGAACAAAGACTGTCTCAGAACTTACGGAGCTCATTTGCTTATACAAGACCTGTCCTGTAGGTGACAGATCTCTGACTGCCTTCGGGGTGTCCCTGCTTGATCCCACAGCACGGTCTATAAAAATGACACCCTCCTTTGAGATGCTGCTGGTTCCATCACCATCTCAATAGTGCAAATGACCTCATTTGACTAAAAAAAGTGTCTGATTGCCAACCAGCTTAACCTGTCACGTCCCAGGATCCTGTTTCAGCCAAGAAATTAGCATCACATCTTTATTTCCAGGTAAAACAAATGAATATATGGCTTTGTTGTTGTTGTATCTCTTGCAGACAAACAAAGCAGTAGCCAAGGGGGATTTCCACCACGCAAGCTCCAGCTCCCGGCGAGCTCTCTTCCTGGCTGTGCTGTCCATCACAATCGGAACTGGCATCTACGTCGGGGTAGCTGTGGCTCTTATTGCCTACCTGTCAAAAAACAACCATCTATGAGCCTCAGGAAGAGAGGAAGAACCAGCCAACCCGGCTCCTGCACTGCAGAAGTCCCCAGCACATCAGACTGCGCGGTTTTCCAAAAAGAGACAAACACTTTCTGGGGGCAGGTACAGGATGAGATGGGCTTGTGCATTGTTGGAGGGTGGGAAATTGGCGGGGCTGGGGGAAGTTCCACCATTTGTGATGCACAAGTCTTGCTTATCTTCATCAACCCCTGTACAAAAAAGGAAAAGAAAGAGCAAAAGAGAGACAAAGAATGAAAAAAAGAAAAAAAATAAAAGGAAGGAAGAGGGGGGAAGTGTGGAGAAGGGTGTTTTGCCTTTGCCTTCTTTTCAATATGGTGTTTACAAGCATCTGGCAAACTGAGCTGTTCTCTTAATACCTTCTTGGTCACCTGAACTTTGCAGCCAGCATGAGCTTGTGCTTAATTTGCTTGTTAAGCACGGCGCTGAGATCTGTGAAAGCATGGACAGTGACTGGTTCTCTGAAAGAGCAATATAAAAACAAGAGGAAGAACATGGCTTTTTTTGTCTTTGGAACGCAGGACTCATTTGCCTAAGAGTGAATCAGACACCTCAGCACAGAGTGGTATTGCCTACTCTTCTTGTTGGGGGTAGGTTTCCATGGAAGGAGATAAGGAAATTAAAAACATTTTTCCTTCCTTTCCTTGTTTTTGGATTAAGGTGAGCCCCACAGGCCCACTCAGTGAAGAACAGCTGAGGTTACAACTGCATGACTCGGCTCCGCAGACAGAGTGCAATTTCGAAGTAACATGAGACCCGTTGTAAAATTAAATCCTCCATCCAGTCACATTGTGATAACAGCACTTTACTGTGGCATTATTGCTCATCTGGGCTGCTCCACCTTGCCGTGGAGACCTGCACAGCAGTCAGTGCAAGAAACCTGGGGAAAAATGCAAACAAATACTAATAAGTTTTTAATTAAAAAATCACGGTAAAGCATGGGAATTAACCAGAGAAAGGAATGCTTCATACATTTCTGGGGTCCTGCTCATACACAGACCAGTGAAGACCACTCAGATCAGAAGCTCACTGCTCAGCTGTGCATCAGGGACACGGCATAGCCATGGAGAGACAAGTCTGTTCCCCAGTAAGCAGAGCAGTGGTAAATTGTAGGGGAACTGAGCCTTGTCCTTACTTCACTGACTGAAATGATACATTTATTTTCTTCTTTACTTGCTCCCCACACTTAAATGGTTTTTTGTCTGACAGATTTCCCTGCACTCAACTATTTTTTTGTCTTACCATTTCATCCCACCCCAGGGTGTATCAGCATAGACATATATATGTAGCTACATATATATATACACACACAGAGGGGAAAACCAATCAAATCAATGACCGTTTTATTATTCAACTGCCTCATGTTTTACAAACATGGTTTCTTTAAACACCGATGTCATCAAAGACCTTTTTTCCCAACTCTCTATTGTGTGTCATCTTTGCTCTGGGACAGTTTTTTCTCTTGTTTTGGGTTCCCATTATTTTGGTTTGAATTTGACTTCATTTGTTTTAGGGGGGAGGAGAACAAACACATGCAATCCTATTTTTCTGGTAGCCATACAGTTTATTAAAACACATGGTACACAGCTACTGGTGCTTTGTGTGACACTTTTTTTGGGGTGGATGTGAAACATTAGACTGAGTGAAACTTGCCCCAGTACACCCAAGTCCAGCTACCTCGAGAGGTGCTTGTGTGCACCATCTCATGCTGACCCCAGACCCAAAAGCCTGTTGCAGCCACTGATGGGTTTTTTGGCATTGAATTCATGGAACCAGAGAATGATTTCAGTGGGAAGCGAGCTTAAAAACCCTTTAGATCTCACCCCCCTGCCACAGACAGGGATTCCATCCACATTGGCAAGTTGTTGGGCTTCAAGCTAAGCCTGAGGACTGGCAATGCACTACTAATCCCTTCTGCATATGTATTATGCATGATTTGTGGGAAACAGTCTTTCCCATAAAGCCTGAGCTTTGGCGTACATGGTATTGAATAAAAAAACCTCTAAACAGTCATTTAAAGGGGAAGGAACTATTATTTCCTACCCTTGATTTGAAGTTAACCTGGAGCTCAAAAAAATTAGAAAGCAAATACAGGTACTGGAAGGTCATCAAGCAAGCCTAACAACAATAATAGTAATGTGATTTTCAAACCAGTCTTATGTTTGAGGACTCTGCCGTATGAACTTTGGTGATTGTGCTGGCTGAATATTGATTGACCTGAGAGGCAAAAGCCAGCTCTGGAGCTAGAAGAAACTTTCCCAAAAAAGCAGCCTTAAAAACACCATAGAGGCCCTTGCACCCAGCTTTAAAAATAGCATCCGAAGCCCGGGGAGGGCAGCTTTCCATGTCCCCAGGAACCCCCAGTGAACAGCAAACAGGAGCAGCAGCACTGTGTGAAAGACCTGAGCAGCAGGACCGCTCCTGGAAACATCACCTGGCTCTTGTGCTTCATGTCCTGAAGCAACCCACAGTGTGACATGGAGCTGGCACTTGGAACAGCAGTCCAGGGTGATGAGCTAGGAAGCTAAAGGGGGCCTGCATGCCGGGGAGGTGGACCTGGGCCTCACTGTAGATGAGAGTGGGGATAAAGCTCCCAGTGATTGCTTCTGTGCCTTAGTTGGGGTCCAGTTTGCTGATTGTCTGAGCTGTGGGTCACCGAGGAGCTGAACAGGGACCTGTGTCTTCCTAAGAGAAATGATGTTATCATGGCCTGCTGCAACATCTCTGGTTGGCAGAGCAGATACAATGATCTAAACATCTAAAATCCTCTAAGTCTGTGGCATGAAGACTAGAAACTGCCACCAACACCTGCTCACTCTGAGACAGCACCAGTTTATCCCACATGGTCCTTCTCCCCTCATCCTTGGGGAGGAGCAGGAAGGTCCATAGGCGGTGAGCTTGTGTTTGGATATAGAGACATCTTTAGTTTACAGTAGATCTCTGCTGTCCCAGAGAGAGAGGAGAGAAGCCTTTCTGAAGTGACATCTTTTGGCCATATTGGCTCAGTAAGGAGGTTTTAAAAAAATGGCACTGGTATCTTTAACCAGATGACAAGCTGCTATGATACCTAAGATCAGCTGCAAGGAAAAATCCCAAACTGTAAAGTCCAGGGTCAGAAAGCTCCAACTTAATTGTATAATGTAGGATGTCATTGTGGATTAACCTCAAAAGATACATGGGGAGTGCTGGAGGCTCAGTGAGAGGGAAGAAAAAAAATCCTTCTTTGTGAAAGTCTCACAGTTCAAGGGAACAGAGACACTCAGCAGATAATGTGCTGGGTCAGAGACTAATATTGCATCTGTCATCTGACAGGATTTCATAACTCCCTGGTACCTCCATTGATTTTTTTGTGCCTTCATTTGGGAATCTCCTAGCCTTGAGCATTTTTATAGCTCAGTCTGAAATTAATTTCTCCCATCACGCAGGCAATTCCCACCATACAGCCAGCTTGCAAGAGCTCCCTGCTGAGGAAACAAGAGGGCATAGCTTGGGAACATCACTATACACCAAGGCTGGAACAGCAGAGGCAGTGATAACCACCTTCTCTGGGCTGGCTGCCACGCATCTCTCACAGTTTGGGAAATGCCACCTGCTGACTTGCAAAGGAAATTCAAAGGCAGCCAAAAATTTAATGCAATTAGGTGCCTATGAACTTCACTGTAAGGAAGATATGAGAAAGGGCACAAAGAGAGAGTGCCCTGTGTTTTAGATGTCAGAGAACACACGCTCAGGCTCCTGAAAGCCCTAGCCAGTGGTGGAACCCCAGTTGGGGGCACAATAAGCCACATCTGCAGAGGAAATGGCTTCAATCTGAGACCACTACATTTATCTGAGCAGTGCAAGACCACAGGATGAGAATCTGCAGAAGGGCTGCACCTGAGAGATTTCTTCAGGGTAAGATGGAATCCAAACATCTATCTTTGGCTTAGACAGCTTCAAATCCACGACTGGGGGCAGAGGTGAAGATGGGCGACAAGAACAGTGTTGGTTTTCTCGATTAAACCAACCCAGCCCTTTTCAGTACCCTGCACCAACTTCTCCCTGTATGAGGCCAGCGCAAAGGATGCTCATTGCTGGCTGCATGGCTTTGCTCACAGATGCTGCTGTAGTGACACGCTCAGCCAAGTATGGCCAGGCAATCAGGTCACCAGAGCACACGGCCCTGCTTCCCTTGTGCACAAAATCTAACACTGGATTTTGCTGCGGACACTGTGGCATGACTCAGTGCTGCAGACATCAGGATCACAGCCGTGCTGAAGGAATGAGAGCAGGAGCTGCCAACACTGTTACAAGCTTAAGGTTGTGTGGTGAGCACAACATATGTCTGCTATTTACTAATCATGAGGCAGCCCTGGAGAACCTGCTCCAAGAAATTGTCAGGAGGTGGGTGGTGCTCCTTCGTGCCATCACATTTCCCTCTTTGGACTTATGTGTCCAAGTGTACTTATAACCAGGTAATCTACATTTCAGGGTCTGCAGGAGGAAGCAGAGGGGAGGAAAAGGCTCTGTGAGAGAGATGCTGTGGGGTGGGAGGTAGGAGACAATCTGTAATTTGCTATGTGCCATCTATGACTGCACACAGCCAAAATGCCATGTGGCTGGGAAGAAAGCCACCTTCTCTTGGCTGATAACTCAGTGTTGCTTTGGTCAAAACCCTCCCTCTGAAGAATTTCCTTGCAAGTAACAGACTGAGCTTGAGCAGAGGAAAAAGCATCTGAAGTGATGCACCAGATGGGTTACAGTAGCCCTCCCTTCCCAAAACAAGGACAGGTGTTTGCATACAAATTCAATTTGTCCTTCCAGAACACTCAGTGATGTTTCAGACTCCTCTTTCAGACTCCTGCTTTCTTAATGCTCTCTAGGTACGGATACACATCCATGCATTTATGTACATACATACAGGTACCTGCACACACACATATCCATACTCACATACAGGCACATGTGAAATGCTGAAAAAGAAAGGGAAATCAATTTTATTCTCAAGGAGAAGGCTGCAATTTCAGCAATAAAAATAACAACAGTGCTGCTCAATAATCACCTGCAGAGGGGACAGCAGGCTGCGAGACCTGGACTTTGCTGCTTCCCTGCTGTATTTTTGAGTCAGCTGTTCAGTGCTTCTTTTCTGCCTTCCACCTTTGCCCAGTGCATCTTTTGCTGGGACTGAGTGGGGCCAAACTGGTGGCATGGAAGTGGTAGTGGCATATCCTCAGCAGCGTCTCCTCCTTGTTTTAAAATGGAAGGGACACAGCCCTAGGAAGGCAGGCCTTGATCCATCTTGGCCATGGATTTAATCTCTGTCTTTTGGTAAGCCTTCAGAGCTCATCTACGTTGTCTGCAACCTCTCTGGAGTCATCCTGCCATCTGGAATCTCTGGGATTAAAGATGGTGTTCTGTGTATAGAACCTTAGAGTACTTGGGGCTACATTTCTTTGTTGCATCCTAGAACTGGTTTATCCATCATGATTTTAGAAGGCCTGCCATAGTCCTGGTGTATTCATTATTTTCTACTCATTTGAGACGTACTCAAGAGGCAAGACTGATCACAGCAAATAAATAAATGCTCAAAGAAGCCAATATAGGCTAACTAGCATAGATTTTCTTTCAAAAACAGCTTAATGAAGCAACAGCTTGTATTACTACTAAATTGTTGGCAGCGGCAACTCACAAAACTGAATCATGAATAAGTAACCCAAAATATTTCACTGAAGGCTGAACATGCTTACATACAAGAGGAAGACTTTTAAGGTAACACCTAACAGTGGCACTTCTGAAAACAGTCTGAAATGTGAGCTCTCATCAGTAACTTTCAAGCAGCCAGTGGCTTGTTCAAGCGTCAAATAAAAAAAAAAAAAGCCCAAGCAACCACCTGTTGAGTCAAGCACACAGAAACTTGGGATAAAATAAACCTTTTTGGTGGCACTCAGAGCTCTGAGGGGCTTGGTGCAGCTGGACCTTATTTCCATTTATTACCAATTCAGCACTATGAGTTTGGTCATGCTCAACAAGAACTTTCATGATGACAGATTCATGAATAATGTGATTTACTGATGCCATAGGTCTGGCTGAATTCAGTAAGCACATCCAGACTCCAGATTCACAAATAGTGTGGTTTATTGAAGCCAAGGGAAAGCAGTCCAAGGTTGCTGGTGATAAATACACTAACTACAGAGTGTGTCTGGATAGAAGGTATAGTAACAGAGATTTATTAGATATATACATTAAAATATTTCGGGGTCTGTTCCAATGCAACTGGAGGCAAAAATCTCACGTGAAATTATCCCTTTGTAAGAGGCAGAGAGAAAAAGTCCATCGACCAATCCTGAGCTAGCAGAGGTGTTTTTCTCCTGTTTTATTCTTCCTTTCTTCTCTTCTCTTTGTCTTTTCTGTGGAACTCCCTCTTTTTTGTACAGTAATTTTTAGTCCTCCCCAAAGAGAATGACAATTGTACGTCACAGCCTGGTGTTGGTGACTGAGATCATACATGTCAGTCATATCCTCTTTTCTCTTTCTTTGCATTCTAAGGGGTGTGAGAGTTAATATGCAAATAACACTTAATGAGGGTCTTGGTTTCTTTTGGTCAGCATTTATGGTTGGAACAAAAGGTAAAATAATCGCTTTGGTTCACCCCAGACATCATTTTGTTGTTAACCTTTGCTCAAGACAGCTGCAGGATCCGTGGGGAGCCCTGTTTAGGTTTTTCTTGATCATCAATTCATCACTGACTTCAACCAGCTCTGTAGCAAGTGTGACCATTTACCACACCTCTCTTTTCCTGCTGCTCTCAAAGAAAAGAACCTGTTGGCGTTGACTTGACACAGAGCAGCAATTGTTTTGTGTTTGCTAAGAACATTTTTCATCACAAAATAACATTTAAACACAGAGAAGTTTGGCTGCAGGAAAATGTTTGTTTCAAGGACATTTTATAATTGAGAAAATAAAAAGCAAAACCCTTTCACAATCACAGAATATTTCACGCTGACCTTTCTGAGATGCAACACTGGCACTTTGTTTTGAAATTATTTGTCTTTGAAATATTCGATACTGATCCAAGTGCAGTTTGGCTGGCAAGAGCACATCTTGAATTTCCTAGCTGACTTTGTTTGACAGATCCAAACTGAAATCTTAAAAACATTTTGTGTGTTTATTTTTTGAGAGAACAGGCAAAGCACAACATTTTACTGGTTTGAGCCAGGAAGAACTGTTCAGATTGCAGTATTAACCTCTCAGACAGGAAGTCCCATTCACAGATTTTTATATTTCATTTTTCTGTAGATTAATTCTCCATGGCCCCTTGTTAGTTGTCCTAAGCCCCCTTGCCGTTGCCTGGAGATTAGCGGGAGGAACTCACTAGGAATCCATTCCTAAATTCCCAGGCCAAGGTGCCTCTGGCATTTTGAGGAAGACACTGACGTGCCATCATCACTTGTCATCTCCAAGGAATTGTGAGCTGGGAGGCAGCTGAGGAACGCTCTGTTGGCTGAAGGTGCCCCGTGGCTGCTTCTGGAATGGCCCTTCTTTTAGTCCAGCACCAAAACATCCTACTTGGGAGGCATTTGGGAGGGATTTGGGGCCAGGGGTGGGAGGTCAGAGTGGAATGTCTTCTAACAACTGAGCTGCAGGCTCAAGGCCATGGCCCAGAGCATCCTTTAAGGTTGCATTCTTGTTTTCTTTGGCAGGGGAGTTCTCTGGAAGATGGATTTCCTGTTATTTTCACTTCCTCCCTTATCTATCAACACAAATTATCTTTTCTTCCTTCTTTCTTGGCTTTCCTCACCACAGACACTGTTGGTCAGCTTATTCATCTGGAATCTGGCATTTGCTAACTGATCTGATTAGAGTTAATTACTAATTATTTGTATTACTACAACCCTGATGTTATACTCACCATGGGAATATAATTTAATTACGGAATAATATCAATCAGATGCATAAATTAAAATGTTCACATATTAATACGAACCAATTTTCTACTTTCAGCTGTATGATCTGCTAGTCTTGGAGGAGAAAAAGAGCTCTTCCTCCAGCCGTTTGGAGAATGGGGAATTCTCCAAAATCAGGTGGAGGGGTTTGCAGTTGAATGAATGGGACTCACAGTTCCCAGGTGTGTAAGAATTGTTTCTGGAAGGATTTTCAACAAGAAAAGCTGTGACGGACCACTATTTTAAGCTGTACAGCTCTCCCCACAAGGATAATTCTGGGCAGGACTAGGTGCAGGATTTACTTCCACTTCCCAGCCTTGCACAGAGAGCTGGCACAAGGCTGCCTGTCCCCTCAGTGATATTTGGGGCAGATGTAGGCCTGGGTGCTGGGTCAGGGGTGAGATGAATGTAAGGAGATGTTTCTCCTGGCAGAACAACCTGCAGAAACTCAGAGCAGGTGCTCCCAGGCTCTCTTGGCTTACAGGTTACTCCTGCTGCTCTTGACTTGGGAAGAGCCAAATCCAACAGCTTGTCTGCCACACTCTGGCCCCACCTGCACCCCGTCTGCTGAGAAATGGTGAAACTCACCCTTTCCAAAGGACTTCCAGCAGCTGAGGGACTTATCAACTCAGGATAACCCTATGGATGAAAATTTACTGTTATTGTACACTGTCTATTGGTGAAAGCAGCTGTGGAACAATACCAGGTAATGAATATATTGGAGGGAGCAGAAGATATATCTTGAATGTGTAACTAGATCCTGCTTTGACTTCAATTTTCCTCCTCAATCGTGGGTGTGCAGTATGCATTCACCACATACAACAGAATTAAACCCAAGAACTGTCTGTTTGCAACACTTGTTACCTCTGGAGAATTCAAACACTGAGTGAAAGGAAATATACTTCTGTTTGTAGAATGTCAGCTGAGTGCTTATGAATTTCAAACGCTCAGCTACAGGCAGGAACTGAAGTACCAGCATCTCCTGCCTCTTTCTATACCTTACCCCTTTCTTCAGAATTCATTTTTTTCTTTCTCCCTTTGTTCCTTTGATTTTCCCCACTGTTGCTGATGTGGCTTGCATCCATAAAAAAGCCTTGAGTGCCACCAGCATAAGAAAGCTTTGAATACACCAATGTGGAGCTTGGATAGCCAAACCAGGATACAAGTGCCTGATGAGAAAAAGTTTTAACCATGGTGCTTTTTATCCTTTGGTTGTCACTTTTAGGGTTTGTTTGGGTTTGGGTTTGTTTTTTTTTTAATAAGGCTTTAGTCCTTTGGAAAAAAAATGGTTGCTCTGTTATGAAAACAGAATAGTCCATGAGCAGTTTCCACTTTGCTGGAAAGGCATTTACCAATGATCAGTGTCTGTCCTGCTCATTCAGAGAGCTCGTGGCTTAGGTTTCTCCTGCTGTCCCTGGGCTCCATGAGCCGCTCAACCACAGCAGAACAGAAGAGGATCCATTGCCACCAGCTCTCATTGAGCCCTGGGTGGAGGACAAGCAGGCTCTGTTTGCTGAGCCTTCCCTCCTGTGACAAGGAGGTGGAGAGAAGCTGATTTGTGTGAGCAACACGTTCCAATCTGGTAGAAACAAGAAACATCAGTTTGCCTGTGGGCTTGGATCTCTTCAGCCACCAGTTCTGTGTGGAAAGCTGCAGGAAGCTTCTGAGCATCCTTTTGTGCTGCAAATTCCAAAATTAAAACATCTCACACTTGCAGAGAACTTTGAGATATTTATGTCCTTTCACTTGTGTTTTACTCTTTAAGACTAAGTGGCTATTCATCCCAACATTATTTTGTAAAAATCCATTCACAGGAATCAATCTTCTTATCTCCTAGGATACATAAGTTGTATTGGAATATAAGGCTACAGAGAAATTAACTTATTTTCTTGAAATGGTCACACTTTCTGTGTATCTATAAACATAAATACATACGTATTTTTAGCAAATGAAACAATAAGTATAATTTAAACCTTTAGCTAACAGAATTATATGGTTTTATAGAGAAACAGAGTTTTACAGCTCCTGCTAATTAGTACATGACTCTGATGGAGCAGCTGAAAATCTAGCCCAAAAAAGTTGCTTTCAATTTTCTAACAATTTCAAACTACAAATTGGACTCCTTTTGTTAGTTTTTAATTTTATGTTTCAATGCTAAAGGAATATTAAGGACTCATGTTTTCCAAAATTTGTGGCTGCAAAAGTTACTGAGACAAGGAGGTTTGGTTTCATCTTGATTGTGTCATGCTTCGCTTCTTAAAGGTAAGAAAAAGAAAAAAAAGACACAGGGAAATGAAGTTATTGAGGATAAAGCTTGAAGTGAAGATGAATGGGCAGCAGATGCCAAATAAAATAAGCAGAGAATGACAAAGGAATAGTCAAGTTACCTTCTACAGATGGCTTAAATTTTTAAAAAAGAGAAGTTTTTTTCATCCTTATCTATTTCTTCTCACAATCTCACACCACACAGAGTTACACCTCTGTCACAATTCCAGTGATGAAGAACAACCAGGTCTGATTGCTGTGGGGATTTACTGTTGCAGTTCCCTTCCCAGCAAGGTTTTTTTAGCACTGAGAGTCATAAGAAGTCCTTCAAGAGCCTACCTGGATGACATGCTTGGTTGGGCTGCAAACCTTCTTGCAGACACTTCCAGAAGTTTGAAATGACCCCCTTTGACACTTAGACACGCTGAGGTTTGTCATGGTTTGACACTGGACACCATGCCAGTGCCCCATGAAAATATATTTTTTACTAATAATGGTTGTGAGATGCGATCAGGAACAGAGCAGAGCAGGCTCAGACTTAGGAATAAGAAAAAAAAAACTTTATTAATCTACATTAAAGGAAAGAAACACACAGGAAACATGAAAACTCTCTGAAACATTCCTCCTCCTCCCAACTTCCACCCTTCCCTTCAATCAGACAAAACCTTGGATTTCCTGATCAGTTAACAATACTCAAATAATCAAATCTCAGTCCATCAAAGAAGAGAGGAGTCTCTCTTGCAAACCATAGTGTCCTTCCATGTCTGGTGCTCTCACCACCATCCATGGATTGAGACTGCCCTCAGGATTCAACGACGCTTTACCAAGTACCAGAAGCTCCTTTTTTGGGACAAAACTG